>UESW01001511.1:183209-243538 GCA_900491605.1 Calamus simplicifolius
ACCTTGTTTTTGAAAAGAAAAGGTAAAGATTTACTTGTAGTACAAATATACGTTGATGACATTATTTTTGGTGCTACTAACGATTCTCTTGTCAAGAATTTGCAAAGTTGATGCAGGGAGAATTCGAGATGAGCATGATGGGAGAACTCAACTTCTTCCTTGGACTCCAAATCAAACAAAGCAAAGAGGGAATCTTCATCAACCAAACAAAATACACAAGAGAACTACTCAAAAAGTTTGGTATGGAATCAATGAAACCCCTCGGAACTCCAATGAGTCCTTCATGCAAGCTGGACAAAGATGAAGAAGGTAAGAAGGTTGACCAAAAGTATTATCGAGGTATAATCGGATCCCTTCTTTATTTAACAGCAAGTAGACCAGACATTATGTTTTCAGTATGTTTATGTGCTAGATTTCAATCTGAACCTAAAGAATCACATTTAATAGCTGTTAAAAGAATACTAAGATATGTAAGTGGAACAAAAAATGTAGGTTTATGGTATTCTAGAGACTCCACATTAAATCTAATTGCATACACGATTCTGATTATGCTGGATGTAAATTAGATAGAAAAAGCACAAGTGGTGCATGCCAATTCTTAGGAAGTAACTTAATCACATGGTTTAGCAAAAAGCAAAATTCAGTTGCATTATCAACTACTGAAGCTGAATATGTAGCAGCTGGAAGTTGCTGTGCGCAAATCCTATGGATTAAGCGACAACTTGAAGACTATGGTATCACACTTGATAAAACACCCATAAGATGTGATAACACTAGTGCAATTAATCTAACAAAGAATCCAATTCAACATTCAAGAACCAAACACATAGAAATTAGATATCATTTTATAAGAGAACATGTAGCAAATAATGAAATATGTCTTGATTATGTTAACACTGAAGAACAATTAGCTGACATATTTACAAAACCTTTAAGTGAAGAGAGATTCTGTTATCTTAGAGGAGAGTTAGGGATTTGTGATCCTTAGAATGAATTTAAAACCCCTAAGAAAATTTTATCTAAGATTCTTTCAAATCCTTGATCTTTAAGGAAATCTTATCTAGAATTCATATCTAATTGATCCATTCATATTCAATGATTATTTATCAATTTCATGATCAAATTCCGGACACATTTCAGAAATTTCATGTTTTTGCTCTGAAATGGTCTCGGAGCCGACTCGGTGCGTATCGGAGTCGACTCCTAGTTTCAACTGAAACTCTCGGGTCGACCCCTCCTCGGCGCGAGTCGACTCCAAGTCGGGATGGTTTTCTGTGACTGTCCGGAGTCGACCCCTGGCTTTGCGCGAGCCGACTCGAAGTGGTCCCAGGTTGATTTATCTAGGGCAGAGTCGACTCGTCGTTCATTTCAAACTTTCTAATCTCTCAAAATACTCTCTCATAATATCTCAGACCTTCCAAACTTCCAAAATCCTTGATTATTACTTCCAATCGACCAATGGCACCCAAAACTAGAGGTTCTAGTCTTGCTGCGGCCGGTGTGAAGCGGAAGCGAGCCGTGAGGAAGACGGTGAAGCGTACGGTGCGTGAGCCATCTCCAAGCACGGATTCCACTTCATCATCTTCAACCCCAGTGCTTCTCCAGCTGCTACTACTTCCCAGGTAGATCGTTTAGCAGATAGAATCATAACAACGGGTAGAAAGGTGGATTTTGAACTCTTTGAAGAGAAGGATTTTTATTAGGGAGACATTTGATAGAGATGGGATGGGAGAAGATATGTTCACTGGATTGCCCCACTTATCCCTCTCTAGTTAAAGAGTTTTATAAGAATTTGTCTAGAGGTGATCATGGTCTCATAAGCAAGTAAGAGGACATAGGATCTCTGTGACTGTTGAGCTTCTTTCTAGACTTTTGGATCTACCCTTATCTGGCACTGCCACATTTTTTTCAGAAGACCGAAGTCCCGCTCTTGCTAGATTATTAAACCGGGATGTTGTCGGATTTGAAGAGGTTTTTGCCAACCAACTTTCATTAGAACTGAGATTATTACATAATATTTGCAGTAGAATTCTTTTCCAAAGACAGGAAGATTTGACTATGTATCGGAAAGAGATATCTTTGTGATGGATGCCATTGTCACGGGCAAACCTATAAACCTTCCCAGTATGATACTTTGGTACATTGCAGATATGGAGGAAAAAGAAAGTCTAGCCTGCCCTATGGTATGATTCTCACCAAGATTTTTCTGAGCCAAGGAGTTGTGATTTCTGACAATGAGCCAATGAGGAATCTGAGACATACAGACTTTTATAGCTTGGCCACCATTCATCGAATGGGTTTTATTAAGAAAAATGAAAATAGGAGAGAAAGGACTGATAGAAGAGAGAGCTACAGATGTTGAGGCTGCAGGACCTTCAGTCAGACATCCTTCACCTGCACCTCCGAGCCCTTCTACTTCTGCCCCTGCTCTAGCCCCCGCTCCATTATTTGATCAAGCTTCATCATCTTCTGCCGGTTTCTCAGATCTACAACTAAAGCAACTCAAAGTTCTATTTGATGATCAATCTGAAAAACTTAAATCAGAATTTGAGAATAAGTTCATGAATTTGAAGGAGACTCTATATTCATTGGATGATCGTATCACTAAGATGGAGTCTACTCTCAGCTCATCTTCAATGTCTTTAAGTGAAGATCTCAAAAATATATTTGAAGAACTTAAAGATATATGCGGAGATGGAGAAACTTATGCAAAGTGCAATGCGGAGCTACAAGACAAGATTTTGACTGCTTGCACCTTTGTCGATGAGAGGCTCAAAGATTATGTAAAAATCCAATCTGATGGTATGAAGAATATAATAGATCATTTGACTAGGATAGTTAGAACTCATTTCTAATGTAATCCTTGCAATGTATGGAAATTTTTGTTATGTTTACAATTTAATATCAATGTATTAAACATTTGATGTATTAGACCTTTTGATGAAATGAATTCTCTATGTTGATTACTCAATGTATTTCCTTCTTTCAATGAATGAATGAAATTGTTAAATCTTATCTTGATTGAATGAATGTTTATGCTTCTCTACCTTTTTGTTGATAACAAAAAAGGGGGAGAGTTTTATAGTTTTATGATTGTAAATGCATATGAGAAAATCAATGTAATCAATGAGATAAACAATGGGATATTTATTTAAGTTTCATAGGGGGAGCTACCTCATTCAGGGGGAGCCTAAGCCTAACTATGAAAACAAAATAAATTCACTAATCAATCATGCATAAACTCAATGTTTTTGTCATCATCAAAAAGGGGGAGATTGTTGGAAGATTATTAAAAAATTATATGCCCCAATCCTTTTGATTTTGATGATTACTAAAAGCCATTGAGTTCATTAAAGATGTAATGAGTTTATTCAAATAAGCTATGAATTTATTTTGAACAATCAATGAGAATGTTAAAGTTTGACTTTAATCATTTTTGAAAGTAACTTTAAGCTCAATGTTTAAACTTTCAAAAAGAAATTTTATAATTCATGTTTTAATCAATGAGTTATTGGAATAGTTCTTGAATTAATTCTTAATGTCAATTTTATTGAATTCAAGTCAAAACAATGAATTAAAATGAATCTGGAACGAATTTAAAGTCAATCAGAAAACTTTCTGATTTTTGATACGTTCCGGAGCCGACTCTTGAGTTTCAGAGTCGACTCCACACAGTGTACAGAAATGTGCATCTATCTCGAGTCGACCCACGAAATTTATCGAGTCGACCCCTGATTCTGTCGAGCCGACTCCATGACTGTGCGAGTCGACTCCGCTCAGACACCAGAGGTGTGTTTTTCTGAGCACTTCGCGAGTCGACCCCCAACTTTTCATGAGTCGACTCCCGACTTTCAGGAGTCGACACTTTACTTTTGGTGAGTCGACCCCTAATCTTTATGAGCATTTCTATTTTAAGTATCACGAGCTCAAGCCGACTCGGGAAAAGCATGAGTCGACTCCAGCAAATCTGGGCGATATTTTTACGGATGCCAACTCAGCTCCAACGGTAAGATTTTCGATTAACGGCTATTTTTCTTTGTGTCTAACGGCTATATTTTTGCAGAATCTATAAATAGTGAAGCCGTTTTTAAATCAAAGAGAGACGAATAGAGAGATATTTATTTCAAAGAAAAAGAAAGGAAAAATCAGAAAAACAGAGCGTTAGCTGAAAAAAATCCGTGATTCAAAATAGAGTGAAAGAAAGAGTGTGAAATCAAAGGAAGCTCCTTCTGTGCTCAAGCTCTACTATCCAAAGAAGCTTCATAAGAAATCCAAGTGCATCTCAAGTGATTTCCACCACTCAAAGAAAAGAGGAGAAGCCCAAATCAACTCCAACACTCATTCCATGGAGAATTCGTGCTGAGGCCGATTCTACACCTCAAAGGAGTTGAAGAAAAGAAGAAAAGCTCAAAGCCAACCAACTGCAAATCAGGCTTATCTAAACTCTATTCTTACATTTGTTAATCTGCTCATTGAGGAGCCTTTGTAACTAAACAAACTTATTTCTATTCTTTGTGCCTAGTTCAATCTGGGGGATTGAACTAGAGGAGGTAGTCTTACCTCAGTTCAAGCTTGATTAAGCTTGGGTTAAAGGGTTTTTGTGCTGGTGAGCCCTTGAAAACCAGCTGGGTTCGTTGTGCGCCCGGGAAAACAACAAGTTCGAGTTGTAAGCTTGTAAAACAACTCTGCTGTAATCTAGAGTGATTATAGTGTGGACCCAAGTGAATCTTGGGAGTGGACGTAGGTATTGGATACACCGAACCACTATAAAATCCTTTGTGTTTGCCGTGATCTATTGTCTCTATCTCTATCTCTGCTTATTCACTGCAATTTATCTTTACTTTGCATTTGCCTTCTTTCATCTCAAGCTAAATAATTTAAAAAGGCTAATTTTTTAAAGAACCCAATTCACCCCCCCCCCCTCTTGGGTTGTCATCTGGGCCAACAGTTAGGTACATGGTTCCTAGTTTTATCCACCTGTCTGCGCTGGGACCTGAAGATATAGTGACTTTCGTCCGCCCTGATCGGATCGCTCTATATGAGGAGTTTTTTCGGTGCGGGCTGCGCCTTCCTTTTCATCCTTTTTTCTTGAACCTTTTAGATAGGTACAGGTTAGTGCCGGAACAGTTGACTCCAAACTTGATTCGGATCGTCTGTGCTTTTGTCATTCTTTGCTGCTTCCAGGAGGCCCGAGCAGGACTGCCACTGTTCCGGGCTTTCTATAAGCTCCGCCACCAAGGTGAGGGTGTTGGAAAATATTTTTGATCTTACAAAAAATCCCTTTCTAAAAATTGCTAGAAATATGTTATAGAAATTTAAATATACAAATAAAGTAAAACCAAAAGATAAGATGGATCAAACCAGGACCGTGGCGTGTTAGACACTGCCCTAAAGATCAGATTTTTGCCCCTTCGTGCAGGTTGTTGGCGATTTGTCCCCAAGGTACAACGACTCGGCTCGACCCGATCTTCCTACTATGAGCACGATCGTGTGAAGGTGCAAACCCAACGATTACCTTCAGATGCCCAAGAAAAGATTAATAAAATATATAAATAAAATGAGATAAAACAAATCATATGGCTACTCCAAATCATTCTGCTCCATCTTGAATTCTTGAGCCTATTTATAGGCTCGGCCCATAAAAGCTCCAACAGCTTGGCCCATAATGGCCTTAAAGGCCTAATAGCCGTTAGGCCCAAATCACGTCAGAAACGGCTTACAAAAATAATTGTTTGGGCTGTTTCTGGACGTTGATGAACGTTGGCCTTCCAACGTTCACCGGCACGTCAATGAAACCCATGAACCAAAATGCTCGCAGGCGTTCTTTCTTTCTTTTTTTTTATTATTTAAACTTTTTCTAACAGAGGGTGCCTGGTGGGCATTCACCGCCAGGCCGGGTAGAGCCTTCCCCTTAGGTCTCCCGTCGAAGATTAGGGGGTGGAAGTCCCGGTTCCTTTTTGCCCATGTCGAGGGAGTGAGGGCTGATTGGAGAGAGCCGGACACCAGCCCTAATGATAATGCCGCCGTGGGGGAGAGGGATAGGGAACTCTTTACCCAGTTATCTTCCTGCCAAATCCCTAGCTACAAGGAACTCCTGTCCAAGGAGAACCTACTTGAGGCCGAGTTGGCCCAGCGGTTGGTGAGCACGAAGTTCGACTCCTTCTGTCTCGACCCAACATTTATTTTACACTGTTGCTAATCGTTCATCGTTTTTTGGTGCAGCGATGAAGTTTTCCGCCGATAAGTTTGAAGCCGTCCTTCGGCAAAAGAGGCAGGCAACGGGAGGAGCGGCTAGGATGGCGAAGAGGGCTCGAAGAATAGAGCCGGCCGAGCTGACTCAAGCTGTTGAAGCCCCCAAGGCTCCAATGCTCGTGGAGGAGCCGGCCGAGGAAGTGTCGGCTTAAGGAGTGGTCCCGGGGCCGACCGGGACCGAAGTAGGGGAAGGGGAGATCCCGATCACCACTAAAGCCGCTGTGGTGGTCATGGATCTCGAAGAGGAAGCTCCTGCCGCCACTGATGCACCCTGGGCGGGTTAGGTTACAGTTGTCGTCTGCCCTCCGGCTGTAGCGAAGCCGGAGACAAAGAGGGCTTCCCCGACATCCGGAGAGGGGGAGCCGGTCGCCAGAAGGTCCAAGGCCGGGATGGAGACGACCAGGAGGCAGAGGGATGAGTCAGTGAGCTCATCCCAATGATCGGCGTGCCATCCATCCCGCCCTCAGGTTGAAGGGCTGCAGGAGGGTCCGACGCGGTTAGCACCCAGGCTCAGCTCAATGGCGGATGCCGGGCGGGCCGCCCATCTTCTGTCAAGAGTTCGGACTGCCGAGTCCGACGAGGAAATATGGGGGCAGAGCCACTCTACGATTTTGGACATGGTGATGGTCTCCGTCATCCAGGTAACCTTCTGAATTTTCTTCATTTCTGGACATGCCTTGCGATGTCCCAGTTTTTCCTGTGATTAACACATTCTTTTGCTGCAGATGGCCACTGGTGCAATGGCCCTTTGCGAAGCGCTATCCCACTCTACGGACGCGCTCGTGAAGTCCCTGGCACGGGCCAGCAAATATAAGAAGGAGAGCATGGCGCAGTCTCAGAGCCTTGCTCGACTTCATCATGAGGCCAAGGCCCGGGAGGAAAATTTGGGCGGCCAAATAAGGGAGGCGGAGTGCTGAGCCGAGGTTGAGAGTGGTCGGACCTCAGCAGCCGAGGCCAAGTTGGCGCTGGTCTCAGCTAGATGGGAGGCCACCAAGGCACGGTCGGAGGAGCTGGCTCGCCAGCTTCAACTTGTTGAGGGGCAGGCCGAGGCGACGCATAATGAGGCCCTTGCCGTCGGGCAGAGAGCAGCCGCCGCGGAGAGGGCGGTGGTTGAGGCGGGTCATGAAAAGGCCAGGGCGGTGGCCCATGCTGATGAGGCCAGCGAGCGTGCCGAAGAGGCTGAGGGCTGAGCTTGGCAGGCCAGGGTGCAGCAGGATGAGGCTCGAGCCAAAGAGGCTAAAACCAGGGCGCAGCAGGCCGGGGCCGGGGCGGAGCAGGCCATCACCAGCTACAAGTCTTCGCCAGAGTTTGAGAAGGAAGTCATCGAGGCCAGCCTTGATGCTTACATTAAGGGCTTCGACGTGTGCAAGCTCAAAGTGTCCGCAGCTCTCAAAATCAGTAGCTCCGAGCTCAAAAGAATCCATCCCGGAGAACCTGACGAGGGGCCAGTGGAGGAGGAGGAGGACGAGGGAGAGCCGAGCTCGAGCAAGCCTTAAAGAATTGTTGTCCCTTCTTCTTTTTCTTTTCTTTTCTTTTTGTAATCGGCTCCGAGCCGAATTTTGTACCTCAACTCCATTATTAATGAAGAAGAGCTTTTTGTGAAAATGTTTTTGTGCTTAGTCTCATTTGTTTCTTCCTTCCTTTGGGTCGAACATTTTATTGTGCAACTGACAACATGGCGGGCCCCGTACTTGTTAATGGGGAGGAACCTTCCTTCTAAGATGTTTTCTATTTCTGAGCAGTGCGCATGTCGATGATGCCGTGGCTGAATCGCAGTCTTAGATTTGCCAATGTTTGGATGCATCTTCGAGAGATACACCAGCCGCGTGGAAGGTTGCTTAAGATGCCTTGAGATATCGCAGGCTGTTTGAAGGAAGATTCGTCTGCACACGATTCTTCTAAGGACTTGGAACGATCCGAGGGCAACTTAGTGTTGAGACCAACTTGAAGGTGCCGGGGGCCGAGTGGGGCCGACCGGGGAAGGTCGGGGCCGACTCGGCCAACTTGGAGATGCCGGGGCCGAGCGAGGCTGACCAGGGGAGGTCGGGGCCGACTCGGCCGGCTTAAAGATGATGGGGGCTGACCGGGGACGATCGGGGAAGGTCAGGGCCAACTCGGTCGACTTGGAGATGGTGGGGCCGAGCGGGGCCGACCAGGGAAGGTCGTATTGGGAATTGTATCCTAAAGCCAATCATTTGATGATTATGCTGATGTAAATTGTATATAAATTGATATATTAATAAAAGTTATTTGGCAGTTTATTCATTACAAGAATATCTTCTTAATACTCCTGAAAGTAATGAAGCCCTTAGGATCTTCCTCACGATAAAGGAGGATTTATCTTAGAAGGTCCTTAAAAGAGTTTGCGACCAAATGATATACTATGACAGGGCCATAGTACTATCAATTATAGGACATTGTATATCATATTTGTTGGTTATCCTCTTAACCAAGTAGTGTAGAGACACTGGTATGATATACAGGTGAAAGTGTAGGAGTACATTTCACCAAACGTGACGCATTTCTGGATACTCTGCTATCAAGAGTTAATCCGAGAAGATATAGGTATAAGTATCCTTCAGACCTGAAGATCACAACCAGTGGCTTACAAGCAACTCATTGTACTTAGGTGCCGGACCACCTGGATTTCTAATCCAGCTACGAAAGGTTACTGGGTGTAGTCAAGTACTTGTGGTAGTCAGTTGTGGATCAAGATGGAATTTGACCTATCCCATTAAAAGGAGAAATGCTTGTATTTCAATTTAGCAAGACCTTGGCCAAGGCACTTCATGTGAAAGTCACATGATCACTAAAGTTGAAATCACTTTATGGATTTGCTATTTAGAGTTGACAGGCTCTTAAGCCATCCTTAGCATTTGTGGTCAAGAGGATGAATTATACGGTAACTGTTTCTTAGGGTTCTTGGAGTTTGCTCGGCAACTCTTTGACCTATCCGGACGTCGGGTTCCATTGCTAGATGGGCACATCGATTAGTATAGAAAGTTGTTTCTATGCTACCGGCTTAGGTTCGAACCTAGAGAGTCACACGCATAGAAGTTTCCTAGGATGATCTATTTGCTGATCAACGATTGAGAATCGTATATGATTTAATTAATCAATTTGATTGATTGAATTATCTCAATTGGGTTAAGTACAATTGAATAAGATTCAATTTGGTTTAAGTCTATTAGAAGGACAAGTCAATTTCAAATATTGATTTAAAATTAGACTTGATTTGAATTTAAATAGATTCAGGACTAGCTAAATTTGATTTGGGCTTGGACCATGATCTATGTGGGTTAAGTCAAATAAATTCAGATCAGAACCCAAACCTCTCGAATATGGATCTCATATGATGAGATGGCTAAAATCTCATCTCATGAGATAGAATTTAATGCATGATATTTATTTACCGAACGTCGGATTTATCCCTCGTCTCTTTGGTTTTCTCCGAACGACGGAACTAAACCAAACGCCGTGACTCCTTAGTTTTCTCCGAACGTCGGAATTAAACCAAGCGCCGCGCTTTCGGCGTCTCTTCGCTTTAACGACGGATTCTTAAATGTCAGAATTAAATGTCAAGGCTAAATCGAGACTATAAATAGAGGGCATTCCCTCACTAGAGAACACAGAACAAAAAATAGAACAACAATACACGATTTGTCGTGGATTGTAATTCTAAATTGTCATGGATTGTAATTCTTAAATGTTAGAATAGAAAATCCTTGTGATTCTGGTGTTAGCGGAAGCCTGATGGATCTTGGAGGAAGATTCAAGTGAGAGGATTCAAGATCAGCAAAGCTATTTTTCCGCGAGCTAGCACTCCCGGAAATCTGATCATTCGGGGCTTCGCGTGGACGATACTAGAGGCCGGACGATTGAACGGCTGCAGAGCAATAAAGATTTACCTACTGTTCTTAAGGTAAGTGATTTGATCCCTAGATCTTAAGGCATGCTTCAAGATAATAGTGTGACTAGTCATCTTGAAGATCAAGATATGATCTTGATGTTTTTATATGCATATTTTAGATCAAACGACCCTGAATATATAGGCAAAGATATGATCTTGATGCATATTAGATAGATTAATATGTAATTTTTAATTTCCGCAATGATAATAGTTATCAATTTTTAAAAATATGCATGTCTCGGAGACTATTTCTCCCTACAAATGGTATCATGGTTTCGTTAATGATCTAATTTATTGCATGTAAATTAATATTCTCATTAATTATGTAATTATGGCTAAAACTTATCACAAGGCCATATGGTCACAGGTGGATTGAAAATCCGAATTACCCATTCAATGAGGTATTCTGTGACATATTACCGTGCGATTGTTTTATCGTTGATGCTTTGTTTAAAGAAAATTTAAATTGTGCTTTGGCATCAAAACATAGATTACACACACTCTCAAAAGATATTTTATATTTGATACATATTGATGTTGTATAAAACCATAATATTTGCATGTTTAGTATAAAAACATAGATATGATATATGATGGCATGATGTCTATGTTATAAAACATACAAATATTTATGAGAGTTTTATTTGAATGTCAAATATTAGTTCATAAATTTTTTTTTTAGATATGATCTAAATATAGGAATTATGAGTAGTAACATTATGCTTGATTGAAATATATGACATGTTAACATGAAATATATTTAATCATTTGGGTTAGCTAAATCGGGTCCATAAAGGGTTAGACTCTAAGGTTTAAATCAACTGGACTAAAAGAGTATTTGTTCAAATCTAATTAGATTAGGTTAAGAATGCTCTAAATCAAACAATAGTTGTAGTTGATCAAGTCCTTCTCTTTGATTAAACCAAATGGAAGTAGATTAGGCTCCGTGGTTGAGCATGAATCTATTAGATGGTCAAATCAGAATTGGTTAACCATATGATGTCAAGGTGGGATGGCAAGTTGCTCTAGGATCAACGATCGAATGGTTTTTAATTGGGAGCTACTCGTATTGATGCATCTTTAACGAGTTAATGGCATATCCCTCCCATCGATCTCTCTCACCTGGTCATTGTGGTGAACCATTTATGATTCAGATCATTTACCTGATTTGGGTTGACCCATGCCCGTAAAGATATCAGTATGACTGATTTAGGTGCCACTTAACCTGACTTAATCTTGTTTCATTCTACCGATTTCATAGATTCAGTGGGAGAACTTGATTAGTCAATTTATCTTCATATTATTAAAATCCTCTAAAATTATTAGGTCCTTAAAATGAAATAGTTATATGATAACTAGATCATAGCCTCCCATTAAGGTGGGTGATAATGAGTTCGATGTCTTGATAATCATTGGAGGCACTCCATGCCTGGTGCTTGTCAACCATCGAAATTATCATTCATTATATGATAAGTCAGCGTAACTATTAAATAAACAGTCAGGTGAGCCGAGCTTCACTCGGGCTTGGTTGTCTATTGATAGGTTACACTGATTATATCATTTAATGGTTGGACCTAACCAGAACTTTCAGTGGAGGCACTTCATGCCTGCTGAAGAGGTACATGGGGCAAAACTGAACACTAAGAATTATTTGGGGAAACAATTGGTTTTGAACCTACTCTTAGATGCATATGGGTTAGCCAAGCTTCACTTGGGCCTGTATGTAGTTTATATAGATCTTAGTGCCCGCTAAAGAATTAAGAATAATTCTTCGAATTGGGGTGTAGAGGCTGCCAATTTGAACAAAATAGTGGGAGAATCTTTAGACTAAAGTCCAAGTCTTTAGACTGAATCAATTTATATACTAATAAACTTTAGTTTTTCCTTATGCAGAACATGGCCACTAATTTATCATTAAGGTCCCTATTGGATAGTGACAAATTGAATGGTTCCAATTTCAATAGCTGGTTCAGAAAACTTAAGATCATCCTTGAGCATGAGAGGATTCTATATATTCTGAATAATCCTGCACCAAAGATACCTGATGCAAACACCCAAAGTTCTGAGAGAACACACAAGCGTTGAATGAATCTTTCGGCACACCCGACGATGTTGAAAGGCACAAGACTAGTTGTGCTATTTTCAATGCTCGAATGAGAGATGGATCTCCTGTCACTGATCATGTATTGTACATGATCGAGAAGATAGAACTCCTAAGCAAGCTCGGCTTTCCCTTACATGAGCAGTTGGGAAAAGATGCGATCCTGAATTCCTTGCCTCCATCCTTCCGACCTTTCCTTACTCATTTTTGAATGACAAAGCCTGCAGTCAACTACCACGGTTTGTTGGGGTTGTTACAGAACTTTGAGAAGGATAACCAGCTCTCTAAGGGTTTGGTTAATGTGGTTGAAGGATCTAAGGTAGGGCGTAAACCCTTTGGGAAAGGGAAGAAGAAAAAGAATAATAAAAGGGTGCAACATGCTAGGACATCTATAAGGGGTCAGATGCAGAAGAAGAAAGTTGATAAAAGTCAAGCTGAATGCTTTCACTGCAAGATGCAAGGGCACTGGAAGAGGAACTGTCCTCTTTACATTGCCACACTTGATCCAAACAGGCCAAAGAAGAAAAAGGAGCAAGATGTTGCTCAACAAGGTATTTATATGATAACACCTTGTAATTTTTCTATATATGATAATCAGACCTGGGTATTGGATACCGGGAGTCCTTTTAACATTTGCAATTCATTGCAGGGACTACAGGTCACCAGAAGATTTGAGGACAATGAAAGATTCCTAAATGTCGGCGATGGAAGATTAGTTCCAGTACTGGCATTAGGAGTTCTTGAAATAGTTTTCAATAGAAATGTCATTATACTAAATGATTGTCATTTTTGCCCAACGTTCTTATTGAACGTAATTTCTGTAGGCCTTCTGGCCAAAAATAATTATGAAATTTCAATAAAGGATGTTACTTTGAATATCATTATGAATGGAGTCACTGTAATGACTGGGCATTTATCTAATGGCATTTATATATTATCACAGCCTGTGAATGTAGTGTACCAATCAAGTAAGCGCCCTAGAACAACTGATGTCACAGATATTTATCTTTGGCACCATCGGCTGGGTCATATCAACAAGAACAGATTAAACAGGTTAACTCAGGAGGGCATCCTTCGAGTTGATGATTGTGAATCATTAACTACCTGTGAATCATGTCTTCTTGGTAAAATGACCAAGTCATCTTTTACTGGAAAAGGTGAAAGAGCCAAAGAGCTATTGGGTCTAGTACATACTGATGTATGTGGACCAATGAGCACTTGTGCCAAAGGTGGATACTACTACTTCATTACTTTTACAGACGACCTTTCTAGGTTCGGTTATGTCTATCTTATGCGACATAAATCTGAATCGTTTGAAATGTTCAAACTATATCATAAAGAAGTAGAAAAACAAACAGGAAAATGTATTAAGACCCTTCGATCAGATCGAGGAGGCGAATACCTTTCCAATGAATTTGTGACATATTTAAAGGAGAATGAGATTCTCTCCCAATGGACTCCTCCTGGAACACCGCAACATAACGGTGTGTCGGAAAGAAGGAATCGAACTCTGTTAGACATGGTTCGGTCCATGATGGGTTTTGCAAGCTTGCCAATATCATTTTGGGGATACGCATTAGAATCAGCTTGTCATATTCTTAATAAGGTTCCAAGTAAGTCTGTTTCTAAAACTCCACATGAGATGTGGTATGGACATAAACCGGTTATTACCTATCTGAGAGTCTGGGGGTGTCCGGCTTATGTGAAACGTGCAAAATCAGACAAACTTGAACCCAAATCTGACAAATATTTTTTCATCGGCTATCCGAAAGAAACAAAAGGATATTACTTCTACAATACTGAAGAACAAAAGTTGTTCATTAGTAATAGAGCAGTTTTTCTTGAAAAGGAGTTCCTTAGTGAAGGAACAAATAGCTCTAATGTTGAACTTGAGGAAGTTCATCAAGTAGAAGGAACAACACAAACCAGTGAACCCCTAGAATCTGAGTTGATTAGATCAAACTCAAAACCCATTTTAGATGCACCATTAAGGCGATCTGGTAGAGTACCACATCAACCGGACAGATACTTGGGTTTCTTGGTCCAGAACGATGATCCTGTTGAACTCGATGAGAACAACGAGGATCCGATCACCTATATGGATGCTATGCAAAGGACTGACTCTAATAAATGGCTTGATGCCATGAAATCCGAACTTGATTCCATGAAGGACAATAATGTATGGACATTAGTTGACCCACCCGAAGGGATAAAACCCATAGGGTGTAAATGGGTTTTCAAGAGGAAAAGAGGCGCAGACGGAAAGGTAGAGACCTATAAAGCACGTCTGGTTGCCAAGGGGTATCGTCAACGTTATGGTATTGACTATGACGAAACGTTTTCTCCTGTGGCAATGCTGAAATCCATTCGGATTATGCTAGCTATAGCAGCACACTTCGATTATGAGATTTGGCAGATGGATGTTAAAACCGCTTTTCTAAATGGTGATTTAGAAGAACAGGTGTATATGATACAGCCTGAAGGTTTTATATCTGAAGACGAGTCTAAAGTGTGCAGGCTACAGAAGTCTATTTATGGACTTAAGCAAGCATCAAGGAGTTGGAACATACGATTTGATAAAGTGATCAAATCTTATGGCTTTATTAAGAATAAAGAAGAACCTTGCATTTATAAATGGGCTAACGATTTGTTATTGTATTTCTTGTATTATATGTGGATGATATTCTCTTAATCGGGAATGATATCCCTGCATTACAAGGAATAAAGACATGGTTATCATCACAATTCTCCATGAAAGATCTGGAGAAGCATCATACATCCTAGGGATGAAGATCTATAGAGATAGATCTAAGAGGATGCTAGGTTTATCCCAATCTACGTACATTGACACAGTGCTAAAGAGGTTTAGCATGGAGAATTCCAAGAAAGGCTATCTTCCGATAGGCCATGGAATTCATCTTTCTAAGAAGGATTGTCCGACAACTCCTAATGAAAGAGAACGTATGAGTCGAATTCCATATGCTTCGGCAGTAGGATCGATTATGTACACCATGACATGTACAAGACCAGATGTGGCATACTCACTAGGAGTAGTGAGTAGATACCAATCTGATCCAGGAGAAAAACACTGGCAAGTTGTTAAGACAATCCTTAAGTATTTGAGAAATACTAAGGACCAGTGGTTAGTCTATGGAGAGTCTGATTTGAAACTTGTTGGATATACTGATTCCAGTTTTCAATCAGATCATGATGATAGCAAAAGTGTATCGGGTTTCGTGTTTATCCTAAATGGTGGAGCTGTTTGCTGGAAAAGTTCCAAGCAACATACAGTGGCAGATTCGGTGTGCGAGGCAGAGTACATCGCTGCATCAGATGCTGCGAAAGAAGCTGTGTGGCTGCGAAAGTTCATCTCCGAGCTTGGAGTGACACCTTCCATAGATGAACCAGTCCTGTTATACAGTGACAGCACTGGTGCCATAGCTCAAGCAAAGGAACCACGAGCACATCAGCGCACCAAGCACATACTGCGCCGGTTTCATCTTATTCGAGAGATAGTAGACCGAGGTGACATAAATCTTCAGAAGATTGATGGAAAGGAAAACCTAGGTGACCCATTTACTAAAGCACTCAGCATCAAGGAGTTTGACAACTATAAGTTGAAGATGGGTATTAGATACTGTAATGAGTGGCTTTAGGCTAAGTGGGAGTTTGTTGGGAATTGTATCCTAAAGCCAATCATTTGATGATTGTGCTGATGTAAATTGTATATAAATTGATATATTAATAAAAGTTATTTGGCAGTTTATTCATTACAAGAACATCTTCTTAATACTCCTGAAAGTAATGAAGCCCTTAGGATCTTCCTCACGATAAAGGAGGATTTATCTTAGAAGGTCCTTAAAAGAGTTCGCGACCAAATGATATACTATGACAGGGCCATAGTACTATCAATTATAGGACGTTGTATATCATATTTGTTGGTTATCCTCTTAACCAAGGAGTGTAGAGACACTGGTATGACATACAGGTGAAAGTGTAGGAGTACATTTCACCGAACGTGACTCATTTCGGATACTCTGCTGTCAAGAGTTAATCCGAGAAGATATAGGTATAAGTATCCTTCAGACCTGAAGATCACAACCAGTGGCTTACAAGCAACTCATTGTACTTAGGTGCCGGACCACCTGGATTTCTAATCCAGCTACGAAAGGTTACTGGGTGCAGTCAAGTACTTGTGGTAGTCAGTTGTGGATCAAGATGGAATTTGACCTATCCCATTAAAAGGAGAAATGCTTGTGTTTCAATTTAGCAAGACCTTGGCCAAGGCACTTCATGTGAAAGTCACATGATCACTAAAGTTGAAATCACTTTATGGATTTGCTATTTAGAGTTGACAGGCTCTTAAGCCATCCTTAGCATTTGTGGTCAAGAGGATGAATTATACGGTAACTGTTTCTTAGGGTTCTTGGAGTTTGCTCGGCAACTCTTCGACCTATCCGGACGTCGGGTTCCATTGCTAGATGGGCACATCGATTAGTATAGAAAGTTGTTTCTATGCTACCGGCTTAGGTTCGAACCTAGAGAGTCACACGCATAGAAGTTTCCTAGGATGATCTATTTGCTGATCAACGATTGAGAATCGTATATGATTTAATTAATCAATTTGATTGATTGAATTATCTCAATTGGGTTAAGTACAATTGAATAAGATTCAATTTGGTTTAAGTCTATTAGAAGGACAAGTCAATTTCAAATATTGATTTGAAATTAGACTTGATTTGAATTTAAATAGATTCAGGACTAGCCAAATTTGATTTGGGCTTGGACCATGATCTATGTGGGTTAAGTCAAATAAATTCAGATCAGAACCAAACCTCTCGAATATGGATCTCATATGATGAGATGGCTAAAATCTCATCTCATGAGATAGAATTTAATGCATGACATTTATTTACCGAACGTCGGATTTATCCCTCGTCTCTTTGGTTTTCTCCGAACGACGGAACTAAACCAAACGCCGCGACTCCTTGGTTTTCTCCGAACGTCGGAATTAAACCAAGCGCCGCACCTTCGGCGTCTCTTCGCTTTTGCCAAACGACGGATTCTTAAATGTCAGAATTAAATGTCAAGGCTAAATCGAGACTATAAATAGAGGGCATTCCCTCACCAGAGAACACAGAACAAAAAATAGAACAACAATACACGATTTGTCATGGATTGTAATTCTAAATTATCGTGGATTGTAATTCTAAAATGTTAGAATAGAAAATCCTGGTGATTCTGGTGTTAGCGGAAGCCTGGTGGATCTTGGAGGAAGATTCAAGTGAGAGGATTCAAGATCAGCAAAGCTATTTTTCCGTGAGCTAGCACTCCGAAAATCTGATCATTCGGGGCTTCGCGTGGACGATACTAGAGGCCGGACGATTGAACGGCTGCAGAGCAATAAGGATTTACCTACTGTTCTTAAGGTAAGTGATTTGATCCCTAGATCTTAAGGCAGGCTTCAAGATAATAGTGTGACTAGTCATCTTGAAGATCAAGATATGATCTTGATGTTTTTATATGCATATTTTAGATCAAACGACCCTGAATATATAGGCAAAGATATGATCTTGATGCATATTAGATAGATTAATATGTAATCTTTTAATTTCCGCAATGATAATAGTTATCAATTTTTAAAAATATGCATGCCTCAGAGACTATTTCTCCCTACAGGTCGGGGCCGCTCCGACCGACTTAGAGATGCCGGGGCCGAGCGGGGCCCTTTAGAACCACCTCGGCGGTATGTGTTCCATTCGAGGGGTGACTCGTCGGGTATGGAGCCTTTAGGGTCTTAACCGACTTGGGGGCACCTCCGTGTCGGGGCTGAGTGGTATCCCGTGGGCCGCGATGTCGGCGAGCTTCTTTAAAACCACCTTGGGGGTTTGTGTGCCATCCGAGGGGAAACTCATCGGATACTGAGCCTTTAGGGTCTTAACCGACTCAAGGGCACCTCCATGCCAGGGCCGAGTGGTGTCCCATAGGCCATAATGCCGGCGAGCTCCTTTAGAACCATCTTGGGGATTAGTGTGCCACCCGAAGGGTGACTCGTCGGGTATGGAGCTTTTAGGGTCTTAACTGACTCTGGGGCACCTCCGTGCCGGGGCCGAGTTGTGTCCCGTGGGCCACGATGCTGGCAAGCTCTTTCAGAACCACCTCGAAGGTTTGTGTGCCGCCCGAGGGGTGACTCGGTAGGTATAGAGCCTTTAGGGTCTTAACCGACTTGGGGCACCTCCGTGCCGGGACTGAGTGGTGTTCCGTGGGCCGCGATGCTGGCGAGATCCTTTAGAACCATCTCGGGGGTTTGTGTGCCGTCCAAGGGGTGACTCATTGGGTACGGAGCCTTTAGGGTCTTAACCAACTCGGGGCACCTCTGTGTCGGAGCCGAGTGGTGTCCCATGGGCCGCGATGCCGGTAAGCTCCTTTAGAACTACCTCGGGGATTAGTGTGCCACATGAGGGGTGATTCATCGGGTACGGAGCCTTTAGGGTCTTAACCAACTTGGGGCACCTCCATGCCGGGGCCGAGTGGTGTCCTGTGGGCCACGATGCCGGCGAGCTCTTTTATAATCACCTCGGGGGTTTGTGTGCCGCCCGAGGGATGACTTGGCGGGTACGGAGCCTTTAGGGTCTTAACCGACTCAGGGGCACCTCCGTGCCGGGGCCGAGTGGTGTCCCATGGGCCGTGATGACGGCGAGCTCCTTTAGAACCACCTCGGAGGTTTGTGTGCCGCCCGAGGGGCGACTCGATGGGTACGCGGAGCCTTTAGGGTCTTAACCGACTCGGGGGCACCTCCGTGCCGGGGCCGAGTGGTATCCCATGGGCCGCGATGCCGGCAAACTCCTTTAGAACCATCTCGGGGGTTTGTGTGCCACCCGAGGGGCGACTCGGCGGGTACGGAGCCTTTATGGTCTTAACCGACTCAGGGGCACCTCCGTGCCGAGGCCGAGTGGTGTCTCGTGGGCCGCAATGCCGGCGAGCTCCTTTAGAACCACCTCGGGGGTTTGTGTGCCGCTCAAGGGGCGACTCGGCGGGTACGGAGCCTTTAGGGTCTTAACCGACTCGGGGGTACCTCCGTGCCGGGGCCGAGTAGTGTCCCATGGGCCGCAATGCTGGCGAGCTCCTTTCCTGAGATCTGGTCCTTTGGTATAAGGAAGAGTAGGTTGTGGCGCTGGAAGGGATCCTTTTATTACTTGTACCTCTGGGGGGATATATCATTGATAATATTGGCGGAGGTTATCCACGTTCCAGGTACGTAGAATGGGTCGTCCATCGAGTCCCTCCAGTCTATATGCTCCTCGATGGAGTGTCTCGGCGACACGATAAGGACCCTCCCAGTTGGGGATAGCTTGCCCCCCTCCGTAGGCTTGGATACTTTGGCCTTTCTCAAAACCAGATCTCCATGGCGAAAGATCTTGGAACGAACTCGGGCATTGTAGTACTTGGCTTCCCGTTGGCGAAAGGTCGCCATGCGTAGTCTCACCCGGTCATGCGCCTTGTCGATGAAGTCCAGGTTGGCTCATATCAATGCGGGATTGCTTTCCTCATTGAAGGACTCCACACGCAGACTGGGCAGCCCGATCTCGACAGGGATGACAGCTTCGGATCCGAAGGCGAGACTGAAAGGGGTCTCACCCGTCGGGGCTCTGGGGGTCGTGTGGTAAGCCCATATCACACTGGGGAGCTCCTCCACCCATCGATCCTTGGATCCGTCTAGCCGAGTCCTGAGCCCTCTGAGAATGGTGCGGTTCATGACCTCGGCCTCTCCGTTGGTCTGAGGGTGGCCGACAAAGGTGAATCGATGATGAATACCTAGCTCATCGCAGGAAGCCTTGAATGCCTCATTGTTGAATTGGCGGCCGTTGTCTGTGACGAGGGTGTGAGGTAGGCCAAAGCGACATATGATCGACTTCCAGAAGAAGGCTTTGACCTTACTTTCGGTGCTCTTAGCCAGTGCCTCGACCTCGACCCACATGGTGAAGTAGTCGATGGCTACTAGCAAGAATCTCCGCTGCCCCGAAGTTGGGGGGAATGGCCCGAGGATGTCCATTCCCCACTGAGCGAAGGGCCAAGGGGCCAAGAGCGGGCTTAGCGGGATAGACGGCTGATGCTGGATGTGTGCGTGGCGCTGGCAATCATCGCACTTTTGAACTAGTTTGGCAGCATCCTCCCTCATGGTGAGCCAGAAATATCCCTGACGAAGGGCCTTCTGGGCTAGGGACCTACCCCCCAGGTAATTTCTGTAGATGCCTTCATGGATTTCTCTGAGGATGTAGTCGGCGTCGGTGGGTCCTACGCATTTGAGCAGGGGGTAGGAGAATGACCTCCTGTATAGATATCCGTCTAGGACGAAGAATTTGGAGGCCCTCCACTTGAGTAGCCTGGCTTCGTTGCGATCATCGGGGAGGGTGCCATCAGTGAGATAGCGAACGTAGGCATCCATACATGTCGGCTCTTGGGTGAGCGGGAGGACTTCCTCGCCGTCTTCTATGCTGGGCCTTTCTAGGTATTCGATGTAGGCGTCCCTTGCGACGCCATCGGCGGAGGTAGCCAGGCGGGAAAGGATGTCAGCCTTGGCGTTCTCACTCCGAGAAATGTAGCTGATGCTGAAATAAGCTAACGGGGAGACCAAAAACCAAACCTTATTCAGATATTGGGTCATGGTAGGATCATGCGCCTCGTATTCTCCGTTGATTTGTCCGGAGATGAGTTGCGAGTCAGTGAAAGCTCTGAGACGCCTTATTCCGAACTCTTGGGTTAGCCTTAATCCTGCCAGCAGGGCCTCGTACTCGGCTCGATTATTGGTGGCTTCGAATAGAAACCGCAGGGCGCATTCTGTTTTCTCTCCACCCGGTCCGACAAGAATGAGGCCGGCACCGCTTCCTTGAGAGTTTGATGCGTCATCCACATGGAGGATCTAGGTCTCTCCATCGTCGCTTGGCCCGGGCTTATGCTGCTCCACTGAAGCCTCCTCAGTCACCTCATCCGCCCAAGTGCACTCGACCAAGAAATCGGCCAGGACTTGGGACTTCAGAGCCGACCGTGCTTGGAAGGAGAGGTCAAACTCTCCTAGCTTGATGGTCCACTTGGCGAGTCGGACTGAGGTGTCTGGACGGGCCAGGATGGCCCACAGGGGCTAGTCCGTGAGCACCACAATGGGATGGGCTTGAAAATATGGGCGGAGACGTCAGGCAGAGACGATCAGGGGGAAGATGATTTTCTTTGTCTTGGAGTATCTGACCTCCGCATCGTGGAGCACCTTGCTTACGTAATAAACAGGCTTCTGGGCCCCGTCAGCATCGAGACGCACCAAGACTGAGCTAACGGCCTCGAGAGAGGCGGCGAGGTAGAGGAAAAGACTCTCCCCATCCCTTGGCTTGGATAGGAGCGGCGAAGAAGACAGAAACACCTTCAGCCCATCAAAGGCTTTCTAGCAATCGTTCGTCCACTCAAAGCTGTTCACTTTCCGCAGGGCCTTGAAGAAGGGTAAACACCTCTCGGTTGATTTGGAGAGGAAATGACTTAGAGATGCCACCCTCCCCATTAGTCGTTGCACTTCCTTCTTGCTGGATGGTGGCCTCATGTCGAGGATGGCGCTGATCTTCTCTGGGTTTGCCTCGATCCCTCGCTGAGTCACCACAAAACACAGGAACTTGCCCGCCGTAACCCTGAAGGCGTATTTCTTGGGATTCAGCTTGACCTGGAAGTTGTGGAGGTTGTTGAAAGTTTCTTCTAGGTCGGAGACGTGGTTGGAGGTGCAGGTGCTTTTTGTCAGCATGTCGTCCACATAGACCTCCATGATTCGGCCCAGCTGGTCCTGAAAGACTTTGTTCATCAATCTTTGATAGGTTGTCCCCGCGTTCTTGAGACCGAAGGGCATCACTTTGTAACAATAAATGCCTTTTTCCATCACAAAGGAGGTGTGCTCTTCGTCGCTGGGGTCCATCCTTATTTGGTTATACCCAGAGAAGGCGTCCATGAAGCTGAGGAGCTCATGGCCAGAGGTGGAATCCACCAGCTGGACTATCCTTGGCAGGGGGAAACTGTCTTTCGGACACGCCTTGTTGAGGTCAGTGAAGTCGATGCAGATTCTCCAGCTCCTGTTTGCCTTTCACACCATGACCACATTAGCCAGCCAGCTAGGGTAATGCGCCTCTCGGATATGGCTGGCGCTGAGCAGCTTGTTGACCTCCTCATTGATAGCTTTTTGTCGCTCGAAAGCGAAGCTTCTCTTCCTTTGGCAGATCGGACGGTGTTTTGGGTCGATATTGAGCTTGTGGGTGATCACTTCTGGAGGGATGCCGGGCATGTCAGACGTTGACCAAGCGAAAACGTCCGAGTTGGCCCACAGGAAGATTAGGAGGCGATCACGGTCTTCCAGAGGGAGGGTCCGCCGATACGCATGGTCTTTGTCGGATCATCCATGAGGGAAAAGGTTAGAAGGTGCTCGGCTGGCTCTCCCCCTCTGCTAGACTCCCTGGGGTCAGGCGCTTCTGGGACCGACTCGGCTTCCAAAGGACTTGACACTATGTGATAGCAGGCAGGACTAAGCCGACCTTGCCTCTCATCTCCCCGACACCTCCGCTAGTAGGGAACTGCACCAGTAGGCACCGAGTGGAGATAATCGCATCTAATAGATTTAAGCCTGGGCGCCCAAGGATGGCGTTGTATGCCAAGGGGACTCGTACAACCAGGAACTTCATAATAACTGTGCTTTGGCGTGGCGGTGTTCCGGCTGTCACAGGCAAAGATATCTCACCCTCAACCCTTACCGAATCCCTAGTGAATCCAACTAAAGGGGTTGCCACAGGCTGAAGAGAGTCAAGGGACAATCCCATCCGAACAAAGGCATCATAGGTAAGGATGTCAGCTGAGCTGCCACTATCAATGAATATCCTTTTTATAAGGTGTTTGGTGATCGTCATGGAGACGGCAATGCCTTCATTATTTACATTCTCAACATTTGCCGATCCCCCCCTCCCCCCAAGAACTACATTATCTGGTGCCTCCTCCCCTCTTGGCCGCTTAGATGAGGAAACCGCTCCCCAAGACACCATCTCGATCGTCCGCTCCGTGAGGGTGTTTTCGATAGCGGCCTGAGCAGGCAGGGGCCCCATGAGTGCCGGCAATGGTTGTAGCTCCTTCTGAACATACTTACCGAGGTAGCCCCATGGATGAGCTCCTCAATGGCACGCTTTAGGCTGAAGCAGTTGTCGGTGTCGTGGCCGTAATCCCGATGAAATCGGAAATAATGGCTCTTGTCGCGGGGAGGACCTTTCTTCATAGGAGGAGGGCGCTAGAGATAAGGCTCGCCCTTGATCTCCATAAGGATGTGAGATCAAGGGGCGAGAAGGGGCGTGAGCTTGCTCTCGTCAGGAACGGGGCTTCGACGCCTGTTGTCGGACCGATGAGGCGGATCGGGCCGCTGGTAGCGAGGGGGTCCACTTGGCTCGGGGCGAGCAGGTTTGCGGCTGGAGCTCCTTGAGGATTCTCGGTGGGTGAGGTTGGCCTCATCCGCACGGATGTACTTCTGATCCCAAAGGAGGAGGTCGGAGTAGGAACTCGGAGGCTTCTTGTCCAGAGAAAAGGTGAAGCGGGACAGGAGGAGCCCCCGCTTCAGCGCTAGCATTGCCACCGCATCGTCCAGATGGTAGACTTCAAGGGCGGCAGTCTTGAACCAGGCCACAAAGTCCTACAGCAACTCCCCCTCCTTCTGGCGCATGGAGAAGAGGTTGTCCGCAACCCTTGGAATCCGCCGGTAGGCATCAAAATGGGCCAAAAAGGCCCTTTCCAGCTCTCGAAAAGAGTCGATGCTGTGAGGGGACAGGCGCGAGTGCCAAGCGCGAGCGGCTTTCTGTAGAGTGGCAGGGAAAGCCTTGCAGAGAAGGGCGTTCGTAGCACCCTGGACTTGCATCATGGCTCTATAACTCTCGAGGTGGTCGAGAGGATCCATCATACCATCGTACGGATCTATCTAGGGGAAACAGAATTTGGAGGGGACGGTCTCCTCTAGTATCCGGCGAGTATAGGGAGGACGGGTGTCATGCTCCTCCTTCGGTTGATTGTTGATCTTTCTAGCGAGCTCATCTAGTCGCCGGTTGTACTCGTCCAGGCGCTCTTCCGCCTAGCGGCTGATCGTCGGGGCCCTCCGAGACGGCTCGGAGGATGAGGAAGAAGAAGGAGAAGGATGCGGAAGGTGGGACTTCTGCTTTGGTTCCTCCTGGCGGCGCGGCTCCGGAGGAAACTTGCTCGGGCCATAATCAGGAGACCGTGGCCGCTTGGGAGGCTCACGGTGAGGCTTCCTAGGGGAAACCTGATGACGACCGGCCTCTCGTTGAGGAGAGCCTCCCCTTGCTGACTGGCAGGGGGAGCGGTCTGATGCTGGGTGGCCACGGACTGCTGCTGCTGAAGTCTATGGATCATGGCGGTGAGAGTTTGGACTTGTTGGATGAGAGCAACCAGCTATTCCGCAGTTGGGGCAGCCGCATCTGGTGGCAGACAGGTGACGGGAGGATCGGCGGCAGGGGGATTAGCCTCCTGTTGCCTAGCCGACGGGAGAAACCCCACCGGACAGCTGATGGAAGCATCTTGAGCTCGTGTCACCACCATGGCTCGATGAAGAACAAAAGGAGGTAAGAGTTCTCCGCTAGGTATCACAGAAAACTAGCGCCAAATAGCCCCCCCTACCTGGCATGCCAATCTGATGATGCCCGATCGCCGATCTCGAATGTCGGGAAGAAAGAGAACTGCTTAATCAGCAAATCCTCGCTGAGCTGGATGGCCTGCAAAAAGTCCCAGGATCGGAGGGGTGCTCCGGTGAGGACTCTCCGACGTTCAAGTCAGCAACCGAGGTCACAGCTGAGGAAGAGCTCAAATTGAGCTCCTCTGGAGGTGAGAGGAGTCTGCCTCCGAGAAAAGGGGATCCCTCTCTAGGTGGTAGAATAACGAGTGTGTAGGTTTGCGTACCTGGTCCTTAAGTGGAATTACCCTTTTATAGGTGGTTGACACCTGCACGACCACGTGGAGTTCCGTGAGAAAGGAATGTTTGCGGGGTTCATGGGGGTTGCGTGAATCTGGGTCGGTTGGTGGGTCATGTCCCATCAGAGAGGAAAAAACGGCGGTTGGTGGGCCAAGTCCCATCAGTCAGTGGAGCTAACGGGTAGTTAGGTCTGGTCCCATCAACGGCATGACAGTTGGGCCTGGTGATGTCAGACGGTGCGAGTCAGAAAGATGGCGGCTTGAATGGCCAGGACCATCCTGGGACCGGCTTGGGAAAATCAGAGCCGTCTTGTCTCTCCTAGGGATGTCGAGATCGAGCGGGGCTGACCAGGGAAGGTCGAGGCCGACTCGGCCGACATGGAGATGCTTGGGCCGAGCGGGGCCGACTAAGGAAGGTTGGAGCAGACTCGGCCGACTGGGAGATGTCGGGGCCGAGCGGGGCTAACCAGGGAAGGTCGGGGCCGACTCAGCCGACATAGAGATGTCGAGGCCGAGCGGGCCGACCAGGAAAGGTCGGGGCCAACTCGGCTGACTGGGAGATGCCGGGGCCGAGTGGAGCCGACCAAGGAAGGTCGGGGCTGACTCGGCCAATATGGAGATGCCGGGGCGGGGCCGCCTTAAGCTTTTGATTTTACCATGATTACTCTCGTGGCTGCATTAGCCACATCAAAAGGAACGGGTAAATCTATTTTTGACTCTTGTTATTATTTTATGGATAACTTCTGGCCCATACCTAGAATAATTTGAAATTTAACAGTCAGGATTCTTATAATAATATTTTGATGTCTTAAACTATCAAACTGTTGCAACATTTTAAAAGTTCCATTCCCGAGATCAGCTCACAATTCCCAAATTCTATATTTCAAAAGGTATTAGATATATAAGTTATGCTACACCATGATGTCCAACCTTTTTACTGAAAATGAGACTCATACTCAGAATTTCATGACAAAAGATCTCATACATAGAATTAAGCTTATGATTCCTTATATTTTAAGGTGTGTGGTAGTTCAAGAAATTTACAGTATAATATCAATTATCATATTAAAACTAAACAATTAGTTATTATTATTTGCAACCTAGCTATCACAATTTAAGATCTCATCCGAAAAGACTAGTTAAAATGTTATTATTTAGGCTCTTTAATCTTGTATAAGTACCTATGATCTTTTCAATATATAATCAATATGGGATTATATACTCACTAGTATGAACTCTTATATGTTTCCTGTTATGCCTTATTATCTTCATTAGGCTAAGGATCCATATTTAAATCTATATCTAAATCCAATCATAAATATATACAACCATTTGCAGTGTTTTTTAATCCATATAAGCTTTGAATTAAATCCATTCTAATACTATTTATCACAATTCAGAATCTCACCCAAAAAGTCTAGTCAAGAAATCATTATTTGGCTCCTTGATACTATATAATTACTCAGGTCTTCCTAATATATAACTAATATGAGACTAAATACTTCTGACATAAGCTCTCACACCAGCAATGACATACATGCACATATATATGGCATTCTCAAATAATATGAATATGATAAACCATTATGATTACAAGCTTAACATATTAAAAGAAATAAAAAAATTATATCAACTAAAATAAGTAGTTAGTAAGTTTGATACTTTGAGATGTAATTATTTCATTATATTGAAATAGGTTAAAGCTTGCTTACTCATCAATAGGTCAAGTATGGAATCATTAGCATCATAGGTTAATAATCTCTTCATCTTTCATATGCAAGAAAAAGCCTATCATGCTTTCAATTATAACAACTCACTATCAGATCAAATCAAGTGCATGGGTGGACCCACATTAGCATACAAAACCTAAACATTTCTAAATTTGACCTAATCAATCACAAGCCATAATCTAAAAAATAACTTGACCTCACCTTCCATCACACACCAAATGCACCAAGGATTGGATCAGCAGTCTAAGTCAACCACTATCAATAATTGTAATAAAATCTACCATAAGTCCTAAAGTTCCGGCAAACTATCAAAAGGTCAAGATCAACACCCTTTAACCCTAGCTAATATACTATTTTCCAAATTCTAAAAAAACAAATATAAGTAAAATTAAACAAATTATAAAAACAACATATATATTTATTTTATAATTATCACAATTTTAAAGGAAAATGCTATGATTGCTCTAATTTATTATTAATGATGTGTTGTATTTTTGTGGTTTAACCCTTTTAAAATTACTTTTTATAATTTGCTAAAAACTTTCCATATCTGATATTCAGTGGTCCTGGTTTAATTTTAGTTAATTAGGAAATAAAAATAGCTATTGAAATCTTAGATAGTTCAAAGGTTGAAATTTTAAAATTTGACGTTTTGATGTCTTAAATCACCTATCTATTGTAACATCTTCAAAATTTTTTCCTAAGATCAGTTTATTCTAAATATTGGATATATTAGACACATATAATTAGTAATCTTTTACTATATTGTCCAACTTTTTTTTTTTTTTTTTGGATTGAAGTTAGCATATCATGCATAGATTTCTTGTTTTAAAAAAAGATATCATGAATAGAATGAAGCTAACTTTTTTCCAATATTTTTAATATATTTGTGGGGGTTCAGTAAATTTATGACCGACCAGAGAAGGTATTAAGACTAAATAAATTATTATTGTCGGCAACCTAGTGGCAAAACGTACGCCGTGAATTCAAGATAGACTTTTGAGTATTAAACCATTATGATTATAAACTTAATATATATAAAAGAAGATAAAAACAAAATGTCATCATCAAAAAGTATTCACTAGCTTAAGCATAACATTTTTAAAATATAATTATTAAACCTCAATTTCATCAATACACTGTATCTAAACTTAGTCCATCACCAACTAGCTAGCAACAAGAGGAAGACCAAATCCAATCTTACACCCAAAAGCTACCACACTTTCTATTACCACATTATCATCCATTCAAACCAAGATCAATTTTATCTAAACTTGACCTAATCATTCATGAACTGTAATTTAAAACTTGACCTATCATACAATGCATTGGATCAATTATATATATATATATATATATATACATACATAAAAAATTGAGATTCCTAACTTCACATTGCCTCCATTGCTATCCTTATATATACACACAAAATGCGGTCGAGGATTAAATTATATATATATATAAATTATTATCCCTAACCAATGGTTATGATCAACATCATTCATTCTTAATCATTTATAAAAATTTAAAATAAATCAACCATCACAAAAAGAAAATGAAAAAAAACTATGAAACACAAAATAACAAATAAGCGGTGAGCATGGGGGGAGGAGTTAAGTTTGTCAGAAAATGGAAGACGGTATCTACCTCTCTCTGTGTGTGGCGAGGCCGTCCCAAACACCAACAGCAACGCTTGCGGGGACGCTTTTTCCCAAACCGCCGATGTCGTCGCCTATTCATTTCGTTTTTTTAATTTTTTTTTTTTAATGCCTCTGCCTCCCATTTGGCCTCGAGCGGGGGAGAGAGAGAGAGAGAGAGAGAAAGAGAGAGAGAGAGAGAGAGACCGACCCCCCCACCACCCCTCCCTTCGCTTCTCTCCAGCAAAGCAGCACAGAAAGTGAGAAGAGAGAGGAATGGGCGCCTCAAACCCTCGTCTCCCATTCTTTCGACGCCGCCGCCGCTAGGGTTTCTTCGATCCAGATGACGTTCTTCGGTTCGTCTTGACTCTAAAATTTGGTTTCCCACCTCATCTTCTCCTGCTTCGTTCTGATCGCGCTGCCTGGATGGATCGCGTGGTGCGGTCCGAGAGCTCTTGCTGGAAGTTCTCTTGTTTAAGGGCTTCGGAGGCTGGAGGTTAGGGTTTCTTTGATTTCGCGTGGAAAGAAGCGAAAAAGGTGACATTTTTAGCCCCTGTTATATGCTGACTTATCGTTTTCATGTGTTTTTTGAGTAGTGTTAGTTGTTAATGGATTGAACAGTATGAAATAAACTCATTCTTAGCAATCTGCTGCAAAGTTCGAACCTTTATGTGTTGCGTTACGAATTGAATGTTTGGATTTTTCAACCCACCCCCCCATTCATGGATGTTTTTGTGAGATGTTTGATTTTAGTTTGGGTTCCATTTGTTCTATATTATTGTCAGAGAAGAAAGATTCGATTTTTTTTTTTCGGTTCATGTTGGATGTATGTGATTTTTTATTCTTTTCAGTAGTTTGTTCTGTTGTATTGAATGATGTGATTTGATTGTTTGTGGAAGAATCTTGCTTGATCTTAGGGTTCTGGGAAGAAGATCTTATGTCGAAGGATAAAGAGAAGGAAGGTTTTGATGAGAAGGTTTGTGGGAAGAAGAATGTTGCCGGGGATTCCAGCGGTTGTAAAGAGATTGAGGTCCCTGGGGAATTCAGAGAGGGCTATGATGGGTGTCAGAATGGGTTTTCGGTGAATAGAGAAGGGCATGGAGGCAGTGACTCTGGGGGTTCATCAAGAACACAGACGAAGATTACTCTTATGTGCCTTCTCTCAGTGATGAGATTGCGCTTCTTATACTGGCAAGGGTCCCAAGATCGGACTACCAAAAGCTATGCTTCGTGAACCATCGCTACCAAGCTCTTGTGAGGAGTGGGGAGCTCTACAAAATCCGAAAAGAGATTGGAATAAAGGAGCCATCTGTTCTTATGTTTGCAAGTGGCAAGCCTCACTGGTGGTCCTATGATCCACGATCTGGGTCTCGTCGGAACCTGCCGGCCTTGCCCTGTGACCAATGCTTCTCCTCAGCTGACAAAGAATCACTTTGTGTTGGGACACACCTTCTAGTTTCAGGGATGGAAATTGGTGGTTCAGTTATCTGGAGGTATGAATTGATTTCGGATCAATGGTTCAAGGGCCCCCTGATGATCAGTCCCAGGTGCTTGTTTGCTTCTGCAAATTGTGGTACTATGGCCTGTGTTGCTGGAGGGATTGCAGTGGGACGTGATAAGGAAGTTCTAAACACAGCTGAGAAATATGATCCTGAGAGTAAGTCATGGAAACTACTTCCTAGGATGAATTGCCGGAGGAAACTCTGCTCAGGTTTTTACATGGATGGTAAGTTCTATGTCATTGGTGGGCAAAATGAAAGGGGTGATAATCTTACTTGTGGGGAATTTTATGACCTGGAGAGGAATTTGTGGCAGCTAATTCCAGATATGATTAAAGATGCTCCAAGCTGGTCTTCTAGGTCTCCACCACTCGTGGCTGTAGTGAATAATGAACTCTATTTTCTAGAGGCTGCATCTAACCAGCTCAAGGTGTACATGAAGAGGAGCAATTCATGGAAAATTTTAGGCAGGACACCAGTGAGGGCTGATCATAACAGAGGGTGGGGAGTGGCATTCAAGTCCTTGGGTGATGAATTGCTTGTTATTGGTAGCTCTGGAGCTTCTCATCCATCCCGTGGGATGATGATTTGCACTTGCAGTCCAAACCCAGATTCAGATTCTCTGCAATGGAAAGTTCTTGAAAATCATGGCGACCAATGGAGCTCCTTCATTTATAATTGTTCCATAATGGTGGCTTGATTCTTTAGCCTCACAGTCAAGGAAGATTGCTGTAGAGATGGTGGTGATGAAGGATTCTGAAATAAAAGTTTAATGACAGATCTGTAGGATGTCAGGATTGAATTAAGCACTTTCCTTTGTTTCTCATCTTATCTTTTCTCTTCCTTTTCTCTTCTTTAACTTAGAATTCCATTCTGGAGTCACCAATTGTAAAATGTTTTAGTGATGAAATCATCTGCTGTTTTGTTTGGTATTACCTTGTTTGTTTCTGCTAGTAATTGCTCATTAACAGGTTCACGCAATGATTTGACTTGTTGATTCATCTCTTCTTTGATAATGGATATTCCAGAAGTGGATATGTTTTTGTTGCCTACATTGAGATCTGGGTTTCTTTGAATTGTTCATGTTAATGTGAGAATCAGGTCTCTGGATGAGAAAATGAAGCATAGTGCCCAGCTCAGATTGCATTAATATAATGTCAGACTTTGCTGGCCATTTTTATTTGATATCTTTTGTTGGTAAACTGTTATAAGCAGTGAAACTCAAGCTGCACCTGATCGTAAGGCCTCAATTTTACCTTCTCAGAAAATAGTTCATTAATGAACTGGCCTGTTGGTGTTTTGAAGTTCTAAAATTACTTATGGTAGTTCTTTTTTTCATTTTGAAAAAATGATTTAGCCTTCTTCTTCAAGGTATGGAATTCCAACTGCATCAAGATTAAAGATGCATGGTTACAAGTTTTGATCAAGTTTTCCCTTTTGCTGATAAATGTTATCTAATTACATCTCACCTGGAACTCATATTTCTATTATGTAACCCATCTCAAATCATTGCTAGTCAACATACAGAATTTGGCTTATTCATTGATAAAATAACTCCATTTACCTGACTCCAGTTGCAAGCGGTTATGAACATTTCTATCAATATGATCCATGCGGCTTGTTTTCTTTTCTGAAAAGAAATATTATGGGTTAAAAGAAGAGTAGACGGTTTGGCTAGTACTATTTCATTTTGCTTGGCATCTGATCTCTTTTATCAATCAGTTGTACATACCATTAGGCACCTAAAGGAACAAATTTGTTTTGTGATGGATTCGATGTTATCCACAGATGCTTGCACGGAATCCAAGACCAGTATTTTGTATTGCTTCTACACATGTTCTGACTGAAGAATTTATTTAAGATCTCAGGACTGACAATGTAGCTATGGAGGCATGTGTTACAATAAAGTCATGGAGCTGACCTCGTGTGTAGGATAGAGTTTATTAGTTATGGTTTTGGCATATGCAGCTTGCTGAAAAGTGAGGTTATTCAGTTGTCAGGATTGCTGAAGTTAAAACAATTTCATCTGTGAATGCATCCTTTTAAAACATTTAGATGAAGTGGATTGAAGATTGTTTAGCAGCATGTCATGTCTTTTATCATAATTTCAACCTATATATTGAATGGTTCTCTTCCTAGTTTTTGCACAGTGGACAGACTATGTTCAGGGTGTCATGCTTCATCAATGATGAGCTGTTTGTAGTGGCCTAAAGATTTGCTTGGATCAAGGCATTTCAAGTTCCTTAGCTTATCCTGATATTTTTCTTGAATTTAGACAAGTGACATGCTTTATTTGTTTAATAGTTACCTATTGCTACTGAAATGAGTCTGAAATTTTTCATGCTCCTTTCTTGTTGTGGTAAATTAATTCACACCAACCAGTTGGTGTGAAATATCAGTAGGATATGACCTGCCTTCTTTGCATGGCACTCATGGTTCATTCAACAAGCTGCCAAGCTCGTGATTGAGGGAAAGGTATGAAAACGAGGTTGAAGTTTTTGAGCATGGTTCAAAACTTTCTGATGTAAATTAAAGCTTGTCCCAATCAGTTTGGATTGGTGAAAAACCCATTCATGGAGCTGTAGATTTTTCTGCATGTTGATGATTAGGTGAGTTGAAGAGAATGAAGGGATGCAATGCTAATTGGATTAATTTGATCAAACGGGGATATCGCTATTCTGATCCATCCAAGACAACTCAATTGTACAATTGAGAAGGGAATGAAGAGCTTGAGATTGAATCAACTTCTCCTAGAAGTATGATGGTTAACTAATTAGACAGGATTGATTAATATAGCCGTTGCATGTCTCTATCCTTTGTGACTCTTTAATTGTTGAAGTTCTAAAAGCGCACCAACTACATTAAACAATTCTTTTTCTTCTTTTACCCTCCGTTGAGAACCATGTTGGGGATGCTCTCGACGTTTGAAGTTTGAACTTGGGACCTTTCTCCAATTAGAGAGGGTTGCCCCTTAGCTGAGAAGAGGTTAATGGCTACTCTTGGTGCATTTTATGAGCACTGAAAACATAGCAGTCATACCAAGAATAAAGAAAAACAAAACAAAGAGAAGAAAACATTACATGGAGTTATGTTTGAACACCATGTGGCAAGAGAAAGTTTCAAAAAGCAAGAGTAACAGGTTAGAGTTTGCTTTGAAATTCATAAGTTAAAAGAAGGATATACTTCCATGTTCTTATAAAACGTGAGTCCAATCTGTATGGTCTTGAAATTCACAAGCTCAAAAAAAAAATGTTTTCATATCTATGTAGGACTTGAGTTCTAATCTATGTAATACGCTATAAATACTTTTTCTACATAAACACGTAGGGTCTGATCCTTTAAGGTAACTCAGGTAACTTAGAAAGTTATTGAAAAAGTTTAAGAGAGGGTCCTATTTGATGTAAGTGGGTCTAGAGATTTGCAAAAAGAGTCTCCGATGGGGAAACGATTCATGTAATTCTAAATTCTTGGTAGCAAACAATCCTTGTAATCTTTAAATATTTTTAATAGTGAAATTCTTCACTCTCCTTTGCCTGTAGATATAAGTGGGCCAAACCACATTATATCTTTGAGTGTGTTCCCTTATTTGTTCTACTCACTCTTCTTTCTCTTGCATATCTTTTATCATAACAAGTAGTATTAGGGCCTCCCTGCATGTCTTTTATCATAACAAACTGGTCTTAGAGACTAGTTCTTGAGAACATGTACGAAGAAGAGAAGAAAAAAAAAAATTGTTCTCTATTTTTGTTGAAAAAAAAGGTTGCTATTTTAGCATGGAATAAGTTTAGGATAAAGTTAGGAACAACTTTTGAATAGGAATAATAACTATTGCAAAAAGGCTATTTTGATGAGTTCAGTTGGTCGAGAGCTTTTATTTGATGAGCTCAATTAATTAATAGCTTTATTTAGTTATCTTACTTGGTTGAGAAGCTTATTTGATAAAGTTAGTTAGGTTGAAAGGCCTATTTGATGGGCTTAATTCGTTGAGAGACTAATTTGATAAGCTTTGCCAGTTAAGAACCTTATTTAATAAGTTCAGTTCATTGAAAAGCCTATTTGGTGAGCTCAATTGATTATAAGGCTTATTTGATAAGTTCAATTGTTTGATAGCCATATTTGGTAAGCTCAGTCAATTAAGAAGCTTATTTGCTAAACTTAGTTAAGAGGCCTTTCTATTATTTTGGTGAAAAGCCTGGTTCTTTATTAGAGATGATTACAAGGTTCAAAATTAAAAAGTTTAATCATACTAAGAACTTTAGTTTATGGCAAGTGAAGATGCATATCATCTTGATGCAATAAGGATTGCAGATGGCACTACTTGAAAAGGAACACATGACTCATAAGCTGAAGGAGGATATAAAGGAAGAGATAGATGCTAAGGCTTTTTTGCAGTACAATTGTGCTTGTCTGATGAGGTTTTGCATGAAGTTATAAATGAAAAGATGGCTGCTTCGTTGTGACAAAAGTTGGAGTCATTGTATCCAACAAATTTTTTATCAAATAAGATGAGGAGATGGGAGGGAGAGAAGCAAGTAATAAGATAAGAAGTTGATTTTGCATTTGGCGTGGGAGTGCTATGCAAGGAGGGAGGAGGGGATTGAAACAGCATGGATGGAGAGAAGCTAGCAAGCGTGCCAAATGAGAAACAGGAAGGAAGCGGATTGATTTGGGCTAAAGAGCCTAATGCAAGCGGGTTTGCATTATGACCCACTAATGGAGGCCATATTTGGATCTTTGGAGGGAAAGGAAGGGGAGAGTAAAAAGAAGTAAATGAATGGAAGGGAAAGAAAAGAAAGAAAGGGTTATTTTTCTTTTCTTGTTTAGAAATGATGGAAGGAGAAGGAAGGGTAATAATAATTATCTTGTTTGGATAGAGAGGAAAGAAAGGAAGGAAAAGAGTTATGTAATAATTATAACCTTGAGAATAGGGAATGAATAGTGAGAATGAAAGAACGAATAATTTCCCTTCTCTCTTTAACCCCTCTCAAGCTTTTCACCCACTTATTAGCATCGAAGAAGATTGGATTCGACTTGGATCACACCAGCCGAGCACCAAGGCTCTTCTCAAGCGACACTTCTTAATGCCTTGCTGAAACAAGAGAAGTAAGAGGTGCCGAAATAGAGAAAGAAGCAAGGGAGTAATGGGGATGCTGATCCTCCTCCAAGATGCCAAAAGAGAGAAGATCAAGAGCTGCTGGTAGGGATCTGACAACATCCCTCAAAGACCTGATCTCATCCTCTGACGCTCATATGCATCATTATGTGAAGACTTTCTAAGTCTTTAAGAAGTTTCCTTGAAGATCCACTCAATTGCTAAATGAGCTTATTCTATCCATACAAACCTTTGCAGTTGACGAAGCATCACAAGATCTCCGCAAATCAGCCCAACTAAAAGCACTCAGTGCTAATACGCATGCTACAATGAAGTTGCTGCTTGCCAAGAGAATGAAGAAATCTTCTTTGCAAGGTGCTGCCTTTATCGAAGAGATCATTTTTGATCTAAGGTTTTTCATTCATTCTGTTGATAGCCAAACATTAATTGATTAGTGTCATAATGTTCATTGCCAAACATTAATTGATTAGTGTAAGGGCCTGTAGGTTTTCCATATATATCAGATGCAGCAGCCAGTATGCTATCCATTGTCTGTTGTCTTTAGAGGAGGAGAAGGTAGACCTGGCTGCTGTCTAGGTTGATGGAGTTCTTTGAGCTACGGGTTTCTTGGCTGGTTTACTATTGGCGTATATGATTTGCCTGGTCAATCATTTTGTGTTTGGTGAGTAGGGTGCAGGCCGTTGACTTGTCTTGGGCCCTTTCTTCTGTTAGTTTGTTTGCTTTGCACTGGTTTCTATTGTTATGGAAAACACTTTGTACACCGCCCCCGGTGCAGCAAGGCCTACGTGGGTTACACCGCCTCTTCCGATTGGTCCATGTGGCTCCTATGTGGCCTGACACGATGAGACAGAATAGCAGGAGGATAATGTTACTTTTTGATCGTACATCCATTAAAAGTCGTTCAGCCTTTTACCATTGGTGTGAAGACGAAAATGCCCTTTCCCTCCAGCCTACTTCAACCCGCCATCTTATTTGGATTTTGCTGATAAAAAATCGTAAGGTTCTGGGGTGTTGTGGGTCTTGAGCTAGGGTGTCGTGGGTCTTGAACTGGGGGTATCATAGGTCTTGAACTGGGGGTGTCGTGGGTCTTAAACTAGGGTGTCGTGGGTCTTGAACTGGGGTGTCGTGGATCTTGAACTGGGGGTGTCATGGGTCTTGAACTGGGGTGTCGTGGGTCTTGAACTGGGGGTGTCGTGGGTCTTGAACTAGGGGTGTCGTGGGTCTTGAACTGGGGGTGTCGTGGGTCTTGAACTAGGGGTGTCGTGGGTCTTGAACTGGGGGTGTGGGTCTTGAACTAGGATGTCGTGGGTCTTGAACTGGGGTGTCATGGGTCTTGAACTGGGGTGTCATGGGTCTTGAACTGGGGGTGTCGTGGGTCTTGAACTGGGGTGTCATGGGTCTTAAACTAGGGTATCGTGGGTCTTGAACTATGGGTGTCATGGGTCTTGGTGTCGTGGGTCTTGAACTGGGGTGTCGTGGGTCTTAAACTAGGGTGTCATGGGTCTTGAACTATGGGTGTCATGGGTCTTGAACTGGGGGTGTCGTGGGTCTTGAACTGGGGTGTCGTGGGTCTTAAACTAGGATGTCGTGGGTCTTGAACTATGGGTGTCATGGGTCTTGAACTGGGGGTGTCGTGGGTCTTAAACTAGCGGTGTCATGGGTCTTAAACATGCCCTTTTCCTTCCTTTGCTTTTTTTCTTTGCTTTGTTCATGGTTGGTCCAGTTTTCAACTACAATCCATCAGCCCACAACGTAGTCGCCGTGAACGGAGCTGGCTACAATGGCTGCACCACGCCGAGGGGCTCGAAGTTCTTCAAGTCAGGGAAGGATCGCGTCACGCTTGGCAGGGGGACGAACTACTTCATCTGTAACTTTGTTGGCCACTGCCAAGCCGGGATGAAGACCCACGACACCCTAGTGTCACGCGTTTTCATCACCTTCCGGCAGCTGACACGTCAGTGACGACAGCGGCTTCAGGACCCTCATCAAATCCAAGGCCAGAACAATGAACGCCATCGAAGAAGTCTTCAAGGTTGCCCACGCCCAGACCTTGGTCACCCTCTGCGGCGCCATCCCTGGCTACTGGTTCACCGTCTCATTCATCGACATCATCGGCCGGTTCAAGATCCAGCTCATGGGCTTCTTCATGATGACTGTCTTCATGCTAGGCCTCACAATCCCCTACCACCACTGGAAGAACCACCACATCGGCTTCGGCGTGATGTATGTGTTCATCTTCTTCCTTGCCAATTTTGGGCCTAACAGCACCACCTTCATCGGCAAGGCTGCGGTCGACGTGCCAGGGGATCTCCACGGCCGTCGGGAAGGCGGGGGCGATCGTGGGGGCGTTCGGATTATTGTATGCGGCGCAGGACCTGGACAAATCCAAGGCCAATCGAGGCTATCCGGTCGTTATTGGTATCAAGAACTCGCTGTTCCCACTGGCCGGAGGGCTGTGCTCACGGTGGATGTCTAGGGCCTTGCAGCAGAGGTTCTCCGCCTCATCAAACTGCATCGTCTGAACGTGGGCCTCGGCCAAGCACCTGCCAAAGCTAGGGTGTCGTGGGTTATAAACTAGGGTGTCGTGGGTTTTGAACTGATGCTGTCTTAAGGTTTTGAACTAGGGTGTCGTGGGTTATGAACTAGGGTGTCGTGGGTTTCCAACTAGGGTGTTGTGGGTTTGAACTGATGCTTTGTCTTAAGGTTTTGAACTAGGGTGTCGTGGGTTTCCAACTAGGGTGTCGTGGGTTTGAACTGATGCTTTGTCTTAAGGTTTTGAACTAGGGTGTCGTGGGTTATGAACTAGGGTGTCGTGGGTTTCCAACTAGGGTGTCGTGGGTTTAAACTGATGCTTTGTCTTAAGGTTTTGAACTAGGGTGTCGTGGGTTATGAACTAGGGTGTCGTGGGTTTCCAACTAGGGTGTCGTGGGTTATGAACTAGGGTGTCGTGGGTTTCCAACTAGGGTGTCGTGGGTTTAAACTGATGCTTTGTCTTAAGGTTTTGAACTAGGGTGTCGTGGGTTATGAACTAGGGTGTCGTGGGTTTCCAACTAGGGTGTCGTGGGTTTGAACTGATGCTTTGTCTTAAGGTTTTGAACTAGGGTGTCGTGGGTTATGAACTAGGGTGTCGTGGGTTTCCAACTAGGGTGTCGTGGGTTTGAACTGATGCTTTGTCTTAAGGTTTTGAACTAGGGTGTCGTGGGTTTCCAACTAGGGTGTCATGGGTTTGAACTGATGCTTTGTCTTAAGGTTTTGAACTAGGGTGTCGTGGGTTATGAACTAGGGTGTCATGGGTTTCCAACTAGGGTATCGTGGGTTTAAACTGATGCTTTGTCTTAAGGTTTTGAACTAGGGTGTCGTGGGTTATGAACTAGGGTGTCATGGGTTTTCAACTAGGGTGTCGTGGGTTTGAACTGATGCTTTGTCTTAAGGTTTTGAATTAGGGTGTCGTGGGTTATGAACTAGGGTGTCATGGGTTTCCAACTAGGGTGTCGTGGGTTTAAACTGATGCTTTGTCTTAAGGTTTTGAACTAGGGTGTCGTGGGTTATGAACTAGGGTGTCGTGGGTTTCCAACTAGGGTGTCGTGGGTTTGAACTGATGCTTTGTCTTAAGGTTTTGAACTAGGGTGTCATGGGTTATAAACTAGGGTGTCGTGGGTTTCCAACTAGGGTGTCGTGGGTTTGAACTGATGCTTTGTCTTAAGGTTTTGAACTAGGGTGTCGTGGGTTATGAACCAGGGTGTCGTGGGTTTCCAACTAGGGTGTCGTGGGTTTAAACTGATGCTTTGTCTTAAAGTTTTGAACTAGAATGTCGTCTGGCAGAGCTTTGCCACTCCTTCGGATACTCTTCTTCCAGGCCAGAACCTTACGATTTTTATCAGCAAAATCCAAATAAGATGGCGGGTTGAAGTAGGCTGGAGGGAAGGGGTATTTTCGTCTTCACACCAATGGTGAAAGGCTGAACGACTTTTAATGGATGTACGATTAAAAAGTAACATTATCTCCCTGCTATTCTGTCCCATCATGTCAGGCCACATGGGATCCATGTGGACCAATAGGAAGGAGCGGTGCAGTCCATGTAAGCCTTGCTGCACCGGAGGCGGTGTACAAAGTGTTTTCCCTATTGTTATTTGCCCAGCATGTTATGGCCACCAACATGGTTGTCCTTGAATCTTATGCTTGCTGGGGATTGCCATTGGTGGATGTTGATAATTGTTTTAGGTGCTTGATTCTTTTTTTTATGTGTTCCCTATGATTGTAGAGCCTTTTTAATTGTGGCACATTCTTGGGCTATGGTTGGATCAGGATTTACTGTTCTTAAGATGGGTGTCAGATGTTAGTTATGACAGGATTTACTTCAAAGAGGTAGGTTTACCTAATAAAAAAAGAGCAGTGAGAGACCTTATTATTTCTTCCAAATGCAATATTGTATTGATTCAAGAATCCAAATTGGTTGCTCCTTTCTTTATTGTGCATTTAATTGGTGGTTCATCCATTGATAGTTGGGCCATATTGGATATTATTGGTACCACCGTAAGCATTTTAAGGCATGCTTAGGAGGCCACATGGGATTGAATTAGTATAGTACTACCAATCCAATCCTATAGGATGGAAAACCATGAAGGTACAGTTGATATGGCAATCTCATGCCATTTGGTATAATATGCTAATCAAATGATGGGATCCTTGGCTTATCAATCCTACTTTATTCACTCAAACGTAGGATAAGATTGTGAATACAATCCAGTTCCATCCAATCTATCATTTCAAACACATTCCTAGTGGATTGGAATACCATATTTTGTAGACTTATGTGTAAAAGAAATAGAGCATTCTTTTCTCCTTTAAATTATTGCGCTGTACTATTAGTAAAAAAAATATCTCTATCTACTATGTATGGTTCTAATTACAAAGCTCTTCATTGGGATTTCTATCATGTGGATTAGCTTTTCTTAGGCTATTGCCCATTGGAGGATATTTTAATATTACTAAATTCTCATTTAATAAAAACCAAAATCCATAGGCTTGTGTGGATGTTCTTAGTTTTGGAAAATTTATTCTAGTCTACATCTTTTAGACCTAGAACTTAAAAAGGGTGAGAGTTCACTTAGAACAATAGAAAAGCATTTCTCTCTTGCCATATTAGATAGATTTCTCAGCTTCGTATGATGGGATTGCCTTTTCCTTGCTTCTTTTCATTATGCATTGGTAAGCAGGTCATGTTCCAATTGCATAGGATTGTCAATCTTCATTCCCTCAAAACAAAATCTTGAGGTTAGAAAATAGATGGTTGGTCAAACTCAATTTTATAAATATGATGATGTCTAATTTGCAGAAACTTTCGGGAGAAAGATTGGTAAGCCAATGAATTAATAATCTTAAGAGATTGAGAACAAATTCAAAAAAGTGGTATACTAATAAAAGTGCAGCGAACAGAGCCATTTTGAGAAAGTTTTTAATAATATCAATTAGGATTTGCAAAAGCTTTTAATAATATCAATTAGGATTTCTTATTTATTTATTTAATGGTGAGAGGCTTCCTATATAAATAGATTGGTTTGATTCAATCTTTTTTTTTTCTCTCTCTCTTTCATTTCTCTCTTAATTAATGGCAAGCTTACTAGAGGATCTTTTCCTTTATAATTGGAAACTTTCAAAGTAAACTTGCTTCCTTCTTTTGGAGAGAATGCAATCTAGGTTAGTATTTTGAAAGAAAATTTCTCATGTCAACCTAGAGACTCACTCTAATTAATTTTATGCTCATAACGTTATCATTCTATTGATTGTTTTGTATTCAAATTGTCAAAATAGATTTATAAGAAGATTAATTGTGTGAAGACAGCTTTCTTTTAGAAAGAAAAAGAGGATATTTATGACTTCAACTATTTGGTATATTGGTATGGAGTTTATAAGTCAAAGAAAGGAGGCTTAGGAATCAAAGATATCTTCAATTTTTTTTTTTTTGGTACAGACGGGCGATCACACTAGTCTTGTGCGAGTCAGCCCTAAGATATCAGAGTACAAAATCTGCTTAAGAGCAGAGAAATAGGAATCAAAGATATCTTCATTTTTAATAAAGCTCCTTTGGCAAACTATCTATAAAAGTTAATTTCCTCAAATTTTCTGATTTCTTAGAAATCTCATGTTAACGCAAAAGAAATTTGGAAAAAAATCTCCATAGCTTTTTTTCCATTTGAAAAGGTATTAATAGAAGGTATATATAGATTTGGAATTGCACTGCTTTTAAATTAAGGAATGACAAAGGGGACAAATTATGGGAATACACATGGTTGGGCCCAACTCTAGTTTGCCTCTTATTTCCTAATCTATAGGGTGGTATCATCAAAATGAATATCCCAATATCTGACCTCTAGATATAGAGAACATAAAAATGAGACATCAAATTATATCAACCCATCACTTGGATCCAATATAAGTAGCTCTTAGATCTAGAGGACCTTCTCTCATCTATCCACTTATCCATACTCCCTATGGAAGATCTCCTAAAGGTGTATACTTGGTGAGTTCTTTTCATAAATTCCTAAGCTAGGAAGGTGCCCTTTAACAATATCATAAGTAGAAAGTTGCTATCCTAGGAAAAGAAATAAAAATTTTGTTTAGCAACTCTGCAGAATCATATATATATATATATATGGAAGCAAAATGTTAGCTAAAAAGAGGTAGGCCATCAGTTTGGATTTCTTTTTTATAATGAGCCATTGGAGATAGCTTCTCATATATTTCTGACTTGTCCTTCAAAAAAAAAAATTATGATCTTTGTTATGTGATTGCCTTCACATTCGGTGGAATTCCCGTAACCTTCATCATATTTAGACCTCTTAGAGAAGAAGATTTATTCTTAAAGAATAGAGACTCATACGATCAATTGATTTTGTCTACATTGTAGCACTTATGGAAGAAAAGAAACAACAAGATCTTTCTTTAGATATTCACCCTTACCAGCTGTTATCTATGAAATTCTATTTTCTTGTGATTTTTGAGATTGTGTTCTATTGGTAAGGTTGGAGAAGCCCATGTGCTCCTCAAAGCCTATGGGCTCCTCAAATCTTTGCTAGAGGGCTCCACAACTCTTTGCTTAATGAAATTCCTACTGTATATCCTTTTCTGTGCCTTGTAAATAATAAATACCAATAAATTAAGGAACCTGCCTCTCTGTTCACAGTCAAACCAAAAAAAACAAAGAACATGAGCAGTAAGGCAGGCCATTATAAGGTCCAGCAACATCTTCAATGGACAATAGAATCAGAGGCCATGGTTGTTGGTTTTCTTCCTTCTTTGCAGCTGTCTCGTTCAATTCTCCATCACTAAACGCTGAAGGAAACTATTTCGGCTGAAAACTGTTCAACGGAAACACCAGCAAGAGCATGAGAAATCCAACTCTATCCACCATCCTCTATTCTCTCTTCCTGATCTCCTTTCTTCTTCCCTTAGCATCTCCATCACCTCCAAGCTCTCTATCAAGACGTTCTTCTCTCGCTGTAGAGGACGAATCTGCTGTCCTTCTCTCACCAGACAAGTCCTTCACTTGTGGCTTCTACAAGGTAGGCTCAAATGCCTATGCCTTCTCAATCTGGTTCTCCAACTCAGCCAACAAGACCGTTGTCTGGACTGCGAACCGAGACCGCCCCGTGAATGGTCATGGATCGAGAATTACGTTGCGCAAGGATGGAGCTATGGTTCTAACAGATTACGATGGCACGGTTGTCTGGAGCACAAACACCATCTCAACTCAAGCCAATCAAGCTCAGCTTCTCGATACGGGGAATCTTGTCGTGATCAATCCTGATGGTAAAGTTCTATGGCAAAGCTTTGATTCTCCGACTGATACGCTTCTCCCAACACAAGCATTCACAAGAAATATGACACTGATATCCGCTGCTACTAATGGAGTGCTGACTTCAGGCCACCACAAATCTTATTTTGACAGTAATAATGTCTTGATACTCATATATGATACACCTGAATTCTCTAGCATCTATTGGCCTGATCCTAGTTTCATAGTGTGGGAGAATAGCAGAACAACCTACAACAGCAGCAGATATGCGGTCCTTGACGAGGAGGGACGGTTTGCTTCGAGTGATAACTTAACATTCAAAGCTTCTGACAAGGGTCTTCTGATTAGAAGGAGACTGACTCTAGATTATGATGGTAATCTTAGGCTGTACAGCTTGAACGAGCCGAGCGGGATGTGGTCGGTGTCATGGATGGCTCTATCATCAATCTGCCTGGTTCATGGGATATGCGGTAGGAATGGAATCTGTGTCTTTAGGCCGAAACCGCAGTGTTCCTGTCCTCCTGGTTTTGAAGTGAGTGATCCAAGTGATTGGAGCAAAGGTTGCAAGCGAAAATTTGACATCAGCTGTCGCGGTTCTCGTGAGGTGAAATTCGTCGAGCTTTCTGATACAGATTATTGGGGGTCTGATTTCAATTACACACCATCCTTATCTTTCAGGGCTTGCAGGAAGATATGCAAAAAGGACTGCTCATGTGAAGCTTTCGGATATAAGAAAGAGAGTGGAAAATGTTATCCAAAAACTGCACTCTTCAATGGGAAAAGTTATCCAGCCTCTGGTAACAACATATTCTTGAAGCTTCCCCGAGTTATGAAGACCCCAGAATTCCCTGTGCTTCAAGGGCGTGAACCTGTCTGCAATGCCACAGAAGTGGAAACCATACTTCCTTCCCCAACACTGAATCGGAAGAGAAGTGGGAAGACAAAATGGAGCTACTTCTATGGATACCTTGCGGCATTCTTTGGTATAGAAATTCTGTTTGCTATGTTTGGTTGGTGGTTTCTATTCAGGAGGGAGAAGCAGCCACCACTAACGGAGGAGGGATATAAGGCAATATTCTCACAATTCCGTAGATTCACTTACAAAGAACTGCAAAGGGCTACTGAGAAGTTCAAGAAGGAGCTTGGGAGGGGAGGCTCAGGGGTGGTCTACAAGGGGATCTTGGATGATGAGAGAGTAGTGGCAGTCAAGAAGTTGGAAGATGTGGAACAAGGAGAGGAAGAATTCCAGGCGGAGCTAAGCTTCATTGGGAGGATGTACCATATGAATTTAGTGAGAATGTGGGGGTTTTGTTCAGAAGGCTCGCACAGGCTCTTGGTTTCTGAGTTCGTGGAGAATGGTTCATTGGACAGGGCTTTGTTTAATGGCAATGAAAATCCTTGCTTGCTAGGATGGAGTGAGAGATTTAAGATTGCGGTGGGGGTGGCTAAAGGGTTGGCCTATCTTCATCATGAGTGCCTTGAGTGGGTCATCCACTGTGATGTAAAGCCTGAGAATATACTGTTAGGACTGGATTTTGAGCCAAAGATTTCAGACTTTGGGGTAGCAAAACTGTTGAATAGAGGAGGATCTGGAACGAGCTTGTCACGGATCCGAGGTACAAGGGGTTACATTGCTCCAGAATGGGCTTCAAGTCTCCCAATCACCGGAAAGGTTGATGTCTATAGCTATGGAGTGGTGCTTCTGGAATTGGTGAAGGGGTCTAGAGTCTCAGACTGGGTCATAGATAGAGATGATGAGGTGGTAGAGATGGTGCTGAGAATGAAAGCTAATGTTCTAAGAAAGAACCTTGAGAGCGGAGAAGAGTTATGGATATCTGATTTCGTGGACTCTAGATTAAATGGCCAGTTCGACAGCAAGCAGGCAATGGTGATGGTGGCAATAGCACTCTCTTGCTTGGAAGAAGAGAGAAGCAAGAGACCATCTATGGATTCTGTAGTGCAGATACTACTTTCATCTGATTATGAGCTCGTCCCCCATCCTGCAGAGTCCCCGAAAAGCAGGCAATGCATCAACTAAGGTTCTTATTTGTAACCTGTGTTGCCATGTGGTAAGCTGCTACCAAGTTAAGAGCATGCATCTAAATGTCTGTCTTCTTGGTTGTAAACTTTCTAGTTGATGATGTCCCTGACTAGCAGTCAGTGTATCAAATAAGGGTCTTCGTATTTGTATCCAGTGTTATATGTAGCAAGCTACTGTCAAGTTAAAAGTATTTTAACAAATGTTTATCTTCCTGCTTGTAACCTGTTTAATTTTTTATTTGCACAAGCTTCCTGTCAGTTTCAAGATACTGATGATTTGTGTAGTAGTTATCATATTTCATCTTGCCAATAATCTTTACAAGGGCGCACTCCATTTCTGAATTCATGGAACGTGGATTTAGTCCACCTCTTACTGCTTCTTGGCTCTTAGCAAATTTATGCCATCTGCAAGGAGTCCATGGTTCTTGGCATGCTCATTCCCTATAAATTGTTGTGATTTAAACTCTTCATCTAATCGATTCCATTATAGTTTACGAAATAAATTCTTTTATCTATATCATCATGATGGTTTCTTATATTCAAATGACTGGTATAATTATCTGATATATTTCACGGTGAGCCAGTGAAGTTCTCTTTAGTTGCATGCTAAGCAGTTATCTTGGTGAGTCAGCCTGGTTTTTGACTTTTTTTTTTTAAGCCACCAGAATTCAAAAGTTAGAACAAATGTTAGATCTTAGAATCTCTGCAGCAACGTACATGTTCCCTTTGTCAACCTTCCGCAAATTTGGAGTCTAGTCAAATCAAATGTGAAGACCATCATCTTGGATTTCAAATATGATTTATTAATATAGGAAATTGGTGTATAACAAATAGGAGGTTAGATACGTACTAACACCAGTTCTATATATACTACTTCTATTTAAGTCTTAATATCTTTACTAGGATAAAGGTTCAAATACAATCAAATATTATTATATAAATACCATGATCGATTCTCGATTAATCTTAATGCTCGTTTAGTTTTTCTTTGAAAAAAGTTTGTCTAGAAAGTATTCCTAAAATGGAAGAAAGAAGATGAAAAAATAAATGCCACCACCTCCTCATGATATTTATTTTCTCATGAAAGAGGGTCAAGAGAATGTGGGTGGGGCTCCATACGATTTTCTCTCTGTTCTCCAACAAAACATGGGATTCCCTTCAATTTTCCTCCAACAAATGAGGGCTCAAAAAGCCCATCTGCATAGGCTTTAAACTATATCTCTCTCGATATCATCATTTATAACAATGTGATACTTCATTTAAAATAAAGCTAATCAAAACCTATTATTTAGATTTATTAGTTCTATATAGGTTTACCCAAAATTTGTGCATCATCGATGTGAAAGTAAAAATACCTCGAATCTTAGACTTGAATTTAATAATGCGTAAGTCATAGAAGTTGGGAGCCTTTAGATTTTAACTGACTGGTGACAACAAATATTTTAGGGGATAAACATCAGTCAAACAATTTCATGTCCTTTACTTTGATAAAAATATTGGCATTTTATGTATCATAAGAGCATTTGCGCGCACTTGAAATATCAAATGCTAACGCCAGCCCTTGGTCAAGTCTGATGTGCTGTCTATTGTGAAATAATGCAAGTAGTGCAAATGAAATTAACGTCAAACCTCGGCTGCAGCAACCTTGAGAAAACTACTTAGAGATATAGCCTGACGTGGGGGGTGGCTCATTGAATTTTGGTTGTTTGATCACAAATGAATAAATAAAATTTGAAACTAATTTGGCGACATGACACCAAACGAGAATCCTGCCATGTTGGAAATCAAAACATGAATACTTTGCGTTAGGATAATATATATATATATATATATATATATATATATATATATATATATATATATATAATATATATATATATATATATATATGAGCAAACACTATAAGAAAAGGGTCATTTGTAAGAAAATTTTGAGAGAAAAAAGAAAATTTTAATAATTTATATTTTCAATGGATTTTAATGGATAATTGGTCCATCGGAGATTTCTGACAGAATTTATCCCTTGAAAATTTTTGATAGAATTTTTTTAAAAAAAATTTCAAGAAATTTTCTGAGGAAACTTTTTCATGGGATTTTTTGAGAAAAATTTTTTGAGGCATTTTCTAAGGAAACTTTTTTGAAATATTTTTGAAGGATTTTTTAAGAAAAAAATTAGAGATTTTTCGAGGGCAATTTATCGAGGGATTTTTCAAGGAAAAATTTTTAAGGGGTTTTTCGAGGGCAATTTACTAAGAGATTTTTCGAGGGGTCTTTTGAGGAAATTTTTTTGAGAAATTCTTTTGAGGAATTTTTAATTTTTAAATAGCTTTTCTTTATTTTTAAGGAAATTATCCCTCGCTAAATAATATCTGAGGGAACAATCCCTCACAAAATAGCTTTTTTTTAAATACACCTGATATATATATACAAATTATCCACAAGTGTCATCTTATCCAAGTTCATAACAAACAAGTTCATAACAAGTTCATAACAAGCTCAAAAAAGTTCATAATAAGTTCATCATATCCAATTTCATAATAAGTTCATAACAAACAAGTTTAAAAAAGTTGTACAAGTGTCATCATATCCAAGTTTCATAACAAAAGAAAAAAGAATCATAAACAAGTATCATTTCAATCATAGAAAAAAAAATTATAAATCCTCCTCGTCGTGATCATTATCATTGATATTATCGCAATCACCATCATTTGCAGAGGTAGCAACAGGAGATGGTGCTGAAATTGTAGATGGTTCGACTTGCATTTTTTCCATCATAAGACGCATGAACTCCTCGGTACAGGAAATACGAGCAGATGACTCATTATTTTGAGCTGCTAATTGACTGTTCTAATAGCTAACTCCTTATTTTAGGCATATGCAGTCTCAAACATACTATAAATCTTCTTTCGCTCCTGAATCCACTCCTCAAGAACTCATGAGGATGTGCGGCCAGAGGAACCTGTCAGCAATGGCCTGTGATCCAAGTACATAAATTCGTCCCTTGTTTACTTCAACTATCTCTTTCCATACATGCATCATGAAGGGCTGAGGTTGTTGCTGTGATGATTCCGCACCATTCTCTCTAGTTGAGCTTTGACTTGATTCCACCTATTGCCACTTATGTATAAAATTAGTCTGTAAAAGATATTAGATATAATGAGTTAAACATACAAATAGTAAACATAGAAATAGTATACATAAATGAATTAAAGTTAAGTTTTTTAAATACTTACATGTGATGTCTACCTTTTTATTTACCCAGTGATTTGGAGGCTCCTCTACATAATTTGGAGCATCTCTATTCTAATAAGCATCCACATTGCTATTATAAACATCTCCAAAATTTGGACCAGTAGCATCAAAAATCATGGCTTTGTATCTATCGATTGGCTCATTATTATTCAGTTGACCACAATAAAAGCACTAAATTGAGCAGTACTTGAACCAACAAATTGCATTTGATCAACACCATAATTCATAATTAGTTCAATTTTTCATGTTCTGTCCAATACCAGTAGTCAGGTTTGAAACCTTTTTTATAAAGAGTCAAGTACTTTGTGTTTTTACACTTGAAACAAGGATACCTAATTTATTCTCACTCAAAAATATAGGTTGTTGGCATGCAAAGTGAATAAACATTTCAACCCTATTAGAAACTCATCTGTATAACCCTTTCAGTCTGGTAAAAGTCTATTATACATCCAACTACGATAATGATGAATGTCCATAATAACGAAGCTTTAAAGTGTTTTCTTGATAACCAGCCTAAAACCATAAACAATTGATGCATATTAAATTTTGAGTTTGTATGCATGTACTAGACAAATGCTTGTTAACCATCGTTGGAGTAAATAATAAGTAATAGTTCATAGGTATTAATTTTCTTTTTCCTATAGAACACATGGATGAAGAATATAAACAAATAATTAACATAATAATGATCAAGCAGCAAATATGTGGCCCATTCCTTGAGAAATCATCTATTAGAGTAAAAAAGTATCTGGCCCCATTCCTTATAGAAATCAGGGCTGGTCCCCAAACATCTGTGTGTACTAACTCCAAGAGTTCTGTACTTCTAGCTGTGTTGACTGAGAACTGTACTCTTCTCTACTTTTCATTTGACATGGCTCATAGATCTCCATATCTTTACCACTCAGGTCTAAAAGCAGTCATCTCTTGCTCAGTTCTTTCATCCACTTGTCTCCCATATGGCCTAGGTGGTAATGCTACATCCTGTACACATCCAGAGGATCATGTTTCACAGCTGATGCCTCAGATTTTTGATCACCACAGAGCCCTCCAACCTGTATAGGTTATTCTACACCCTCCAACCTCTCATCACCACCATAGCTCTATTGGAGATATTCAGAACCCACTCCTGACATGACTGCTGAAGCTATGTCCAGTCCGCTCCAAGTACCCAGTGACACCATATTCTTCTTAAGTTCTAGGACATGCTTCACACTAGTAAGAGTGCACACCATGCCATCAAACATCCTCATCCTCATTGTGCCAATCTCTGCCACTTTGCAAAGATGATCATCTCCAAGAGATACACACCCCTCATCAACCTTTGTGTAAGTGCTGAACCATGATCGGTTAGGAGTGTAATGATGAAAACAAGCTGAATCCAAGGTCCACACCTCTGTATTATGTCTGCAACCATCTAATACCATCAAAAGATTATCCTTCACCTTCTGGTCTGCAACTGTACTCGCAGATATAGATCCTCCCTTTTCTTCTTTTGATTTTTCTCTTAGGACAATCCCTCTTGAAATGTCCTACCTCACCACACTTGTAGCACTTAGCCTTCCTGGACTTTAACTATTCCCTAGGCCTGCTCCTGTCCCTGCCTCTACCTGACCTTTTTCCAATTGATAGACCCTCTGGGGGAACAGCTTTCTTGGTCACCCTCTCCCTCTACTCATTTGTCTGAAGCACCAAAACAATATCTTCATAAAACAATATCTCCTTCCCGTAGAGCAGCATCGTGACCAATGAGTCATATGATATGGGCAGTGAACACAATAGCAAAAGTGCTTTATCTTCCTCCTCCATCTTGACCCCGACATTCAACAATTCATTGCTCATCTTGTCGAATACCTGAATGGGCCCAGTACATCTCCACCTTCTGACATCCGAAGGCTGTAGAAGCGCTTCTTCAACATCAATTTATTACACATATTCCTCCCCATGTATAGGGCTTGTAACTTCAACCAGAGTCCCTTCGAGGTCTCTCCTTCAACACTGAATAAAGGGTGAATCTGCTAAACATTGTTGAACATGCTTTCTTCTCCAACGACATCTTATTTGTCATCCCATCTGGCCTTTTCTTCAAAGCCAGATCTAAATCCTGCTGCACAAAAAGGTTCTCTACCTAAACTTTTCACATGGAGAAACTTTTCCTATCAAATTTCTCAAAATCTATTTTTATGCTACTACCCATGGCCAGATCTAAACCAAAAATAGCATAAAAAATATTCCAAAAAATTGGAAGACATTGATGAAGCCTTGCTGAAATTTTTTAGCCCTTAAAGATCTCTAAATAATTTCTTTCTGAGCTTGGCTCTAATACCAATTGTTGGGTTTTAGTCCTTGATGAACAACAATGAGATCAACCTTGCTGGAGAAATATCATGTGCTTTGACTCTTTGTTACCAACAATTAGATTGATACAGCGATAACATGTCTGCTTTGAACCCCTTAACCCTATGTTCAAAATACAACACCATAGCCTCTTTTTGGATTTATTTTAATCCCTTTTAATAAATCCCTTTTATCTTCTCTTTGCTGGAATCTAACGCACCTTCCCCCTCCACCGTGTGCTATCTTCATGTGGATCTTCCTCACGAATTTCTCCTCCTCCCTCTTCCACGTCTTCACATGGATTTCACGAAGAAGCTCTCCTCCCAAGCCTGTTGACCGTTGATCGGAGCTGCCTGGCTTGGACCTCCTCCACTTTCGTGGCTTCCTGGCTTCTCGTGATGGAGGACTCACGAAGCCTTTTTCTTTCTACTGGAATCCCTGTGTTTTCTACTCACGATCTAGCGTGTAGCTCCCTTCACGCAAGAGGCCTAGTCTACGGAAGCCTGGGAAAAGTTCTCTTTTGTGTTCTTTCCTTTCCTCTCGATGAAGAAATCCCGCGAGCCTTTCATGCGTCTTTCCATTGGATCATGGGAGGACATCTGCCCGGGCCTGCTTCGCTTCCTCCTGGCGCTCAATCGAAGCTTCCCGTGTGACTGGAACACCCCACCCCACCGTTTTCCTACGAAGAGATGTCTTCCATGACGATAGGAAGGGGGAGAGAAGATAGGTGAGAGAAATTTATGAAAAAAAGAATCTGTTTCTTATTACATCCAAACCCTAGAGACTATGGTTTAAATACATCCAAAAGTAGGTCAGACTCTGACTCAACAAAAACTCCTATAAACTAATTCAATGAGATTAAACTAATCCCTAAGCCTCCATGACTTGATTTAATCTTAACTCTTGGAGCCACACCCAGCCTAATACAAGTTAGTCCAACATGGACCTTAATAGCACCACACTAGACCCAACATATAGGTACTCAACTCAACTCATCTAAACCTGATGAGGGGTAAAATTATCATCGTGCCAACACTCATGCGTACAACAAAAAGATCGAGACCACTTTTGATTTTCGATCAGCCAGCTATCATATCTATAAAACAACAGATCTGACACACCTCGGAAAGATCAGACCATCCTCCAACCAAGTCATCCTCAGACTAAATCATTTCGAACCATTCCCATGCCACAACAGGCCCAAGCTATCCTTTTACTTCGACCGAACCGAGGTATTCATATGCCTCGACAGAGCCAAGGCATCCTCATATTCTCACTGGACCGAGGTATTCACACGTCTCGGCAGAGCCGAGGCATCCTCATATTCTCACCGAACCGAGGTATTCATCCTCATATTCTCATTGGACCGAGGTATTCATATGCCTCGGCAAAGCCGAGTTATCTTCTTATTCCTCAACAGAACCATAGTATTTCCAAATCTCTGCAGAACCAAGCGCGGAAGAATTCAAATTCATGGTAGTTCAACAAGATTCCAGTCATGTGGGCCCCAAACTATTTTGCGCAGGAAATTAGGCCAATAATATCAAAAGTGGCCTAGAGCCTATAAAATCACCAAATTTCAAAGCATCAACCAGCTTCTCTAGCCGTCGATTCTCTAACTAACCAGTTACTGATGCTACCGACCTCATAACAAGCTTGATTTGATTTTGATTTGAATCTTGACGGTTTTGAACCCCCTGTAATGCGTCAAGGAATCAGGTGATCACCTGTCATCATATCTGCAACCTATAAATACCTCTGTCCTAAAGCTCTTTAGGTACGCTTACGTTTGTGCTTACACTTTTACTCTTACTAAAAACTTCATTGAAGCTCAGAGCTCTCGAAAGGCCATTTCTTGATGGACTCTTCTATGAGAGCCTTCTCCTCATATCTGCTTGCTGTGAATCTCTACTGATTTGGGTATCGAAGAGTCTTCCGCAGAGGGCCACTCCCGATATCTCTACGTGAGAACTGTCTTGCAAGTTTTATTCGGATGAGAGATCGACGTTCAGATCCGAAATCGAACCGCATTCGAGTTAGAGAGCAAATTTCTACAGTAACAAAAACATTTCCCAGTTTCTTGATGCATAGATGCAGTAATTAAATCCAATCATCCTTCTCAGATGTGTGGGTTTCCATGCGGGGGCAAGCATATTAGAAGCTCGGTTAGTGACACTTCTTTCCCCATCCGTTGTCGGCAATGGATTGTTTTGTTAACTTTGGAGACAATTAACCCCTTAGGCCAGGACCTTTTGTTGGACCTCGTAAATCTGCCAACTACTAAGACACAAAAGAGCCTAAATAGTTTTTGCATGACAGGACACTGGGAATAGTACGGCCTCCTTCATTGAAAAGTACAAGGCATGCATTACTAGGCGTCAATTATCTTATGGGTATTTAGTGGTTTTTCCAAGAGACCTTGCTGATAATATCAATGCACGAGACAACACCAGATTAATTAAAAAAACAATTTAAAGAACACAAAAGGATGTTTATTTGATGAAACTGTTCTTAGGATCAAACAATTTATATGTTCTATGTACATAAAAGAGGCAAAAATTATTCAATACACCAGTGAGTTGATTCAGGAGTAATACTTGATCCTGGTTTCTCTCTTTTAGGCCTATAAGTAAGTCACCACAGGAAGGCCACCCAGAACTCGGCTTTAATGAGACGCCCTCCAGAAATCCATGCACCTTTCACCATGGAGACGCAACTGGCAACTTTCTAGTTTCTACTGGTATTCTAGCTCAGTGAGTGCACTATATCTAAATAAGCACATTGTTGGCCCACAAAAGAGAGAAGGGAATTTGACATGAAAGACTTTTTAGGAAGCCAGTTTTGGATTTGATTAAAAAAATTATAACTTGAAGAGTTTATGCACTATATTTTTCCCAGCAAAGATTTCCAAACTAATGCCAACACATTGGAATTCCATAAAGGTCCCTTTAACAATCAAACAGAATGTGTATAATCTTTATGGGTTCTCTTCTGATACAATGTTGGGAAATAACACCATCCAGACTTTAGTTCTTCATCACAACTGTTGGGCAACATTTGTCTGAAGCTTCATCACCAAGAGCAATCAGACTAATACTACTTAATAAAAATTAAAACTAGACATGGGCACTGAGCCAGACCGCTCATGGCCCATGCTAGGCAGGCCCAACTCAGGCCATACCTGGCACGGCTCGGTAGCTACAGTACCGGGCTGTGCTTGGCATGGCCCAGCAACAGTGGCATGTTACTGGGCCATACCAAGCTTGGAAAGTTTGGCCTGTGGACCAATCCTAGCATGGCACGTCCCGAGCCTAGGCTGGCACGGCTCAGTCGTGCCAAGCACGGCAAAAAAATTAAGTAAAAAATAATTTTTAAATAAATTAAAAAATTATGAGAATAAAGGATTATTAATTTGAAGCCACCTTAATCAATTTATTAGTTTAAAATTAAAATGGTATATGAAGGAAGGGGGGCTAGGCCTAACCTCCAGAATACAATAAGAAAGGAGAAAGAAAATAGAGATGACTCACTTTAATAATAAAAAACTAAAAATATATAATTATAAAAATAGAGATGACTCACTCATCAGCAGTATTTGTATCATCATCATATTCGTGATTAAGTCATGTCTACCTTTATCTTAAAGTCTCGCTTCAGCATCCAACCAATCTTTGAAGTAAAGAAGCATCTCAACCGTCTCGCAGTCATCCTACTTCTCTTTTCATCCACAACACGTCGACCTGCACTAAAGCGGATTTCGATGCTACTATGGATATCGACATAGCTAAAATATCTCGTGCAATGGCAGACATAACAGGATATTAATTTCTAACACTCTTCCATCAAGCTAATACATCTAGATTCTCTATTGATCTTCATCATATACAAAATAAAGATTATTTTGTAAATAAAATTTTGGTTCACTACTTAAAGATGAAGAAGATGAAGATGAAGAAGATGAAGCATGTGTGCCTTCTTTGTGCAATGAAAAAAATAGATAACGAACGAGAACTAGAAGAAGCAGAGCTTTGAGCATATATTCTAGATCCACAAATTTTATCATCATATAAAGCATAAATATCATTAAGAAGTCGTGTTATCTCATCTTTAGCAGGTTCAGGATCTTTAACCATGTTTTCACAATATGCATCAATTAAAATTAGTACACCACTTAATTTAACTTTAAGATCAAAAATAACAGCTAAGTTATGCAAAGGACATATCCTCTCCCAATAGTCATTCCATTTAATTTTCATTTGATGTATAATATGCATTAAAATATTATATCTATGTTCATTAAATTTTTTACTAATTACATATGCTTTTTATAAAAATAAATAAGAATTAAAAAATAAATAGCAAAAAGAACATTTGTAGCATCATAAAAACTAATCAAAAAATCTTTAAAATTTTACCTTTACTCCAATCAGTTTTAGTCAATGTAAATCCTAATCCACGATCATTAATATATACACTTAATAAGTTCTTATATGGATATACATCATGTATCATGGTATAGGTACTATTCCAACGAGTAATTACATCAAGTTTAATTTTTTTAAAATATTTACCATGATCTACACATAATTGTTTAAATTCTTGAAGTCTTGCTCTTGAAACATGATAAAAGAAACTGTATTTCTAATTTTTGAAATAACATTTTGAATTATGTCCATGCCAGCTTGAACAAAAAGATTTAATATATGACATGCACATCTAATATGAAATAATTATGCATTTAAAATGAGATGCAATAAATCATTTAATAATGCAATAGAAATTATTATTAGATGCATTATTAAAAGTAATAGATATTATTTTATCATTAATATTACATGAGCATGCAGTTTGATAAATAGCATTTAAATTTGTTGCCCCGAATGCGAAAATCAAAAGCATGAAAAGCAAGAATTCATTTATTTAATTGCCAATTATCATCAATATAATGAGTAGTAATAATAAAAATAATTACTACCTACACCAAATATTAGAAGTTAAAGAAACTCTAGCATTTAAATTTGAGAGCATTTCAATTAAACTTTTTTTATTGCTAAAAAGTTTGTCATAGCTACTCTTCTAAATATACGCCTACTAGTTCTTCTATAAGCAAGTTGTAGGCCTAATTGAACATATTGTTCAAAATTATAAGATTCACCACATAAACTAAAAAATAATTTATCCTGAACTATCCATCTTACAAGTAATTTTATCTGATTTTCATGATTATATACAAAAGTACCTGCAAGTGATCCCCTTATATTAAGGGTACTTTGCTGACGAAAATCTTGTATTCTATGAGTCTCTTGATATCTTTTTAAATGCCATGTTTCTTAAGTACTAGTTCAACTATAAAGTTTTGCACATTTTCTACATTTTACTTTCATGACTCCATCAACCATAATTCTATCAAAATCATTCCAAACATCATTAGTCCTCATACGAGAAGAGATTTGACCTTTACTCCGTTCACTGACACTAGCTCTAGAGGAAACTTAGGGATTAGTTTCCTCTCCCTCAGAAATAGGAGGCATGCTAAAATGATTTTTGTCATAAGATGCTATATCTAAAATTTTAAATTAATGAATGCAAAAAAGTAAAAATTAACCACAAGAAAGAATTGAGAAGAGGAGGTGTAGAATCGAGATTTGTGAGCTTCCTCTTGTGCTTTTGCCTCTCAACAAGAAGTGACATCCTTTCTCTTGTACTTCAAACTTCTCAACAAGAACATTCTCTTGTGTAGCACTTGAACACTTGCTAGAGCACTTGCTACTTGCTAGAATACTTGCAAACTAAAAATTAAATTGCTAGAGCACTTGCTAGAAGAGAGAAATAGTAGTAGTAGAGAAGGAGAGAAGAGTTGATTTTGTGTGGTGAGAATGAGGAAGGAATGAGCTATTTATAGAAGTCCCAAATTTTTTTTTCAAAAAATACCCTTCAATATAGTTGTTATATAGCTATTGGGAGGGTTAAAATGGTAAAAAAATAGAGCCATTTCTAGCCATTTTTCAACGGCTAGAAACAGCTCTAAATGGACCGTGTCAGGCACATCCCGAGTCGTGCTATGCTCCGATACGGCCCAGCCCAAAATGGGCCACGGGCCATGTTAGGCACAACCAATTTTTTTGGCCAGCCTGGCGGGCCTAGGCCGTGTCGTGCTAGGTATGGCCCAATGCCCATGTCTAATCAAAATACCCTTTCCTTCCCTTATCGGCCGCCACTCTCTTCCAAATGAAAACCTAACCACCATTATACCATAAGGGAAAAAGGAAAGGAAATTCGATGCGGTCAAACCCATCAGGCGAGTGAGACAATGGATGATTTGTCCTCGTCGGCGACGCCTTTGGCTTTCCCATCGCCAGTGATCGCAGCTCTGCTGCTAAGCAGTCGAAGGGTGCCATAACGATGGAGCGTTTCCCCCTCGTTGATCCCTCCCCATCCCCCTTCTTCACCGACCCCTCCCCTTCCCCTCCTCCTCATGGCCCACGCCGAAACCCTCACCAACAATGTCCTTGAGAAGAACAGTACATGGCACCTCAAGAAGGGATTAAGAGGGTTCAGAAGAAATTTTTACCTTGTTTGCTCATCCCCTAGGGTTTGAATCGCTTGAACAGAGGAGAGGGAAGCTCGACGGTCGTAGCTCGGACGGAAGAGAAGGAATGCCAAATGAAATGGGCGCTGGGCGGTGGGAATGCCAAATGAAATATGGGCGCTGACGGTGGAAATTAATTTTTGATTTTAAGTTTAATTTATAAAAAAGGAATTTATACTATTTAAATATTTTCATAATAAATTTATGAACAAAAAGGGTTGGAATCATAGTGGTTATGTTAATAAGTATTTTTTTAAGGTTTCATGTTTAAATCCTTCTATCTACCTATTATAAATTTATTTTATAAAAAAATACTAAAATATATTTTTTTTGTTTCATCTTTCAAATTTTTTTAATAATTTTTTAATGTTTTTCCTTGGTTTTTCCCCTTTTCTCATGTGTAGAGATTTTTTTTCTTCCATTCCACCTTATTTTCAATTAGATTTCTGAATTATTTTTTTTGATGAATTTTTGGAGGAGGGTGGAGATGGATTTGTTAGTGCCGTGAGGGGAAAAGTGAAGGACCTTGAAAAATTTCGGTGCCTATGAGAGGGAGAAACTGGTGAGCGAGCAGCAGAAACTTTGAAATTTAGATTTGTTCTCAGATCTTGAACGATTAGAATTTCATCAAGTGGTTCAAATATATATATATAATCATTTAAAAATATTTAATGGGAGATATTTTTTTAAAGAAAATATTAGTCGGAAGAACTATCAAGTTTATTAACCATTTAATTCTCTTCATAAATTATTTAAATAATTTGTTAATATATAAAGTCACTATTTTTATGTTGTTTTAGTTGGATCGTTGAAAAAAAAAAGCAGTATCTCATTATCATTTTACATAAATGAGTAAAAAAAATCTAAATCAAATAAGATCATGAACATTATCTTACTGATTGATGAGTTCATAACCATTAATTTATCTAATCTAAGATGAATCATGTGCTTGTATATATTGAATATATTAGTAAAGTAACTACAAAAGAATAAGTTCTTCATATCTAGGCTTTTTGTTAAGTATGCTTTTACATGAATTAGTGAAGACTAAGAAGGCTTGATGACAGTGATTGGTAAAATTTAAATTTGAAGATAACTATCAACACTAAAAATATATGTCATTAATGAATTATGAATATTGGAATAGGATTTATGAAGCCCTAGTGACTGCTTTTGCATTGCTTGAATTTGATCAAGTCCTAATAAGCAAAGAAATAGAAAATAATTTATTAAACTTTTATTTAGATATAACTTAATCCATAATTTAATAATTTAGGCAACATATCGTTTTTTGATAAAATCTTCGAGGGATTTTTTTTTATTAATTTTTTATAAAGAAGTCATTTATTATAGAAATATCCTTCAAAAATTTCTCGCAAAATCATCAAAATTCCCTCGCAAAATTCCTTGAAAATTAATTTTATGAGTAATTTTTTGAGGGATTTATTTTTCATTATTGAGCCCTCAATAAAATTTTTTGATAAAAAAATTCCTCAAAAAATCCCTCGCAAAATTAATTTTTAAGGGATTTGTGAGGATATTTTGATGATTTTGCAAGGGATCTTTCTAACATAAATGGGTTCTTTGTAAAAAAAATTCTGATAAAAGAATCCCTTGAAATTAATTTGGCGAAAGATTTTTTAAGGGATTTGTTTTTCATTAATCAGCCCTTAATAAAATTTTTTGATGAAAAAAAATCCCTCTGATAATCCCTCACAAAATAATTTCTGAAGGATTTTGTGAGGGATTTTTTGATGATTTTGCGAGGGATTTTCAAGGGATCTTTCTAACATAATGGGTTCTTTGTAAAAAAAATTTGATAAAAAATCCCTCGCAAAATCCCTTGGAAATTAATTTTCTAAGGGATTTATTTTTCATTAATGAGCCCTTAATAAAATTTTTTATGAAAAGAATCCCTAGGACAATCCCTTGCAAAATTAATTTCTGAGGGATGAACAATCCCTCGCAAAATTAATCTCCGAAGAATTTTTATGAGGGATTTTTTGATGATTCTGCGAGGGATTTTCTGAAGAATCTTTCTAACATAAATGTGTTCTTTGTAAAAAAAAATTTGATAAACTAATCCCTCGCAAAATCCCTTGAAAATTAATTTGCGAGGGATTTTGCGAGGGATTTGTTTTTCAATCATCAAAAAATCTCTCGCAAAATTCCTCGAAAAATTAATTTTGTGAGGAATTTTTTGAGGGATTTTTTTATTAAAAAATTTTACTAATAATTCATTAATGAAAAATAAATCTCTCAAAAAAAAATCCCTTGTAAAATTAATTTTGAAATATTTTTTATTAATTTTGTTGGCCCAGATGGCAACCCAAGAGGGGGGGTGAATTGGGTCCTAAAAATTTAAGTCTTTTTAACTTTAGTTGATTAGTTAGCAAGATGTGCAAGTGAGAGCTAACTTTAATCAATACACAAGCAAATAATAAAGAGAGATAGAGAGAGAGAAAATATAGCACGGCAAACACAAGATAATTTTATAGTGGTTCGGTGCAACCAACACCTACGTCCACTCCCAAGATTCACTTGGGTCCACACTATAATCTCTTAGATTACAGCCGAGTTGTTTTCCAAGCTTCACAACTCAAACTTGTTGTTTTCCCGGGATCACAACGAACCCAGCTGGTTTTACTCGGGCTTACCAGCACAAAACCCTACACGTTGTTTTTCACGGGCTCACAACTAACCCAACACAAGCACTCCGGCTTGCAACGAGGTATGTCAACCTCCACTGATTCAATCCACTGATTGAATCAGCAAACAATAAAATAACAGTGTTTAAAATGAAATGCTCCCCTTGAGCAAATATACAAATAAGTATAAAAAGGTTAGAAAAGCCTGATAGATTGCAGATGGTAGTGGCTTTGGCTTTCTTCCTTCTCTTCTCTTTAACTCCTCTTGAAGTATTGAATCAGGCCTCAGCAAGATTCTTGACCGTTGAAACTTTGGAGTTGAGATGAAGCTTTTTCTCCTCTTTTGAAAATCCTTCGATTTGATCTTTGAAAAGCTTTGGATTTTCTTTTGACTCTTGTGGATTGATGATCTGGAGCAGACGAAACTTCCTCTTTGATTTCACTCCTTT
>UESW01001511.1:245225-336528 GCA_900491605.1 Calamus simplicifolius
GAAGTTAAAGAAACTCTAGCATTTAAATTTGAGAGCATTTCAATTAAACTTTTTTTATTGCTAAAAAGTTTGTCATAGCTACTCTTCTAAATATACGCCTACTAGTTCTTCTATAAGCAAGTTGTAGGCCTAATTGAACATATTGTTCAAAATTATAAGATTCACCACATAAACTAAAAAATAATTTATCCTGAACTATCCATCTTACAAGTAATTTTATCTGATTTTCATGATTATATACAAAAGTACCTGCAAGTGATCCCCTTATATATTAAGGGTACTTTGCTGACGAAAATCTTGTATTCTATGAGTCTCTTGATATCTTTTTAAATGCCATGTTTCTTAAGTACTAGTTCAACTATAAAGTTTTGCACATTTTCTACATTTTACTTTCATGACTCCATCAACCATAATTCTATCAAAATCATTCCAAACATCATTAGTCCTCATACGAGAAGAGATTTGACCTTTACTCCGTTCACTGACACTAGCTCTAGAGGAAACTTAGGGATTAGTTTCCTCTCCCTCAGAAATAGGAGGCATGCTAAAATGATTTTTGTCATAAGATGCTATATCTAAAATTTTAAATTAATGAATGCAAAAAAGTAAAAATTAACCACAAGAAAGAATTGAGAAGAGGAGGTGTAGAATCGAGATTTGTGAGCTTCCTCTTGTGCTTTTGCCTCTCAACAAGAAGTGACATCCTTTCTCTTGTACTTCAAACTTCTCAACAAGAACATTCTCTTGTGTAGCACTTGAACACTTGCTAGAGCACTTGCTACTTGCTAGAATACTTGCAAACTAAAAATTAAATTGCTAGAGCACTTGCTAGAAGAGAGAAATAGTAGTAGTAGAGAAGGAGAGAAGAGTTGATTTTGTGTGGTGAGAATGAGGAAGGAATGAGCTATTTATAGAAGTCCCAAATTTTTTTTTCAAAAAATACCCTTCAATATAGTTGTTATATAGCTATTGGGAGGGTTAAAATGGTAAAAAAATAGAGCCATTTCTAGCCATTTTTCAACGGCTAGAAACAGCTCTAAATGGACCGTGTCAGGCACATCCCGAGTCGTGCTATGCTCCGATACGGCCCAGCCCAAAATGGGCCACGGGCCATGTTAGGCACAACCAATTTTTTTGGCCAGCCTGGCGGGCCTAGGCCGTGTCGTGCTAGGTATGGCCCAATGCCCATGTCTAATCAAAATACCCTTTCCTTCCCTTATCGGCCGCCACTCTCTTCCAAATGAAAACCTAACCACCATTATACCATAAGGGAAAAAGGAAAGGAAATTCGATGCGGTCAAACCCATCAGGCGAGTGAGACAATGGATGATTTGTCCTCGTCGGCGACGCCTTTGGCTTTCCCATCGCCAGTGATCGCAGCTCTGCTGCCTAAGCAGTCGAAGGGTGCCATAACGATGGAGCGTTTCCCCCTCGTTGATCCCTCCCCATCCCCCTTCTTCACCGACCCCTCCCCTTCCCCTCCTCCTCATGGCCCACGCCGAAACCCTCACCAACAATGTCCTTGAGAAGAACAGTACATGGCACCTCAAGAAGGGATTAAGAGGGTTCAGAAGAAATTTTTACCTTGTTTGCTCATCCCCTAGGGTTTGAATCGCTTGAACAGAGGAGAGGGAAGCTCGACGGTCGTAGCTCGGACGGAAGAGAAGGAATGCCAAATGAAATGGGCGCTGGGCGGTGGGAATGCCAAATGAAATATGGGCGCTGACGGTGGAAATTAATTTTTGATTTTAAGTTTAATTTATAAAAAAGGAATTTATACTATTTAAATATTTTCATAATAAATTTATGAACAAAAAGGGTTGGAATCATAGTGGTTATGTTAATAAGTATTTTTTTAAGGTTTCATGTTTAAATCCTTCTATCTACCTATTATAAATTTATTTTATAAAAAAATACTAAAATATTTTTTTTTTGTTTCATCTTTCAAATTTTTTTAATAATTTTTTAATGTTTTTCCTTGGTTTTTCCCCTTTTCTCATGTGTAGAGATTTTTTTTCTTCCATTCCACCTTATTTTCAATTAGATTTCTGAATTATTTTTTTGATGAATTTTTGGAGGAGGGTGGAGATGGATTTGTTAGTGCCGTGAGGGGAAAAGTGAAGGACCTTGAAAAATTTCGGTGCCTATGAGAGGGAAAAAACTGGTGAGCGAGCAGCAGAAACTTTGAAATTTAGATTTGTCTCAGATCTTGAACGATTAGAATTTCATCAAGTGGTTCAAAATATATATATAAATCATTTAAAAATGTATTTAATGGGAGATATTTTTTTAAAGAAAATATTAGTCGGAAGAACTATCAAGTTTATTAACCATTTAATTCTCTTCATAAATTATTTAAATAATTTGTTAATATATAAAGTCACTATTTTTATGTTGTTTTAGTTGGATCGTTGAAAAAAAAAAGCAGTATCTCATTTATCATTTTACATAAATGAGTAAAAAAAATCTAAATCAAATAAGATCATGAATTATCTTACTGATTGATTCATAACCATTAATTTATCTAATCTAAGATGAATCATGTGCTTGTATATATTGAATATATTAGTAAAGTAACTACAAAAGAATAAGTTCTTCATATCTAGGCTTTTTGTTAAGTATGCTTTTACATGAATTAGTGAAGACTAAGAAGGCTTGATGACAGTGATTGGTAAAATTTAAATTTGAAGATAACTATCAACACTAAAAATATATGTCATTAATGAATTATGAATATTGGAATAGGATTTATGAAGCCCTAGTGACTGCTTTTGCATTGCTTGAATTTGATCAAGTCCTAATAAGCAAAGAAACAGAAAATAATTTATTAAACTTTTATTTAGATATAACTTAATCCATAATTTAATAATTTAGGCAACATATCGTTTTTTGAGAAAATCTTCGAGGGATTTTTTTATTAATTTTTTATAAAGAAGTCATTTATTATAGAAATATCTTCAAAAATTTCTCGTAAAATCATCAAAAAATCCCTCGCAAAATTCCTTAAAAATTAATTTTATGAGTAATTTTTTGAGGGATTTATTTTTCATTATTGAGCCCTTAATAAAATTTTTTGATAAAAAAATTCCTCAAAAAATCCCTCATAAAATTAATTTCTAAGGGATTTTGTGAGGGATATTTTGATGATTTTGCAAGGGATCTTTCTAACATAAATGGGTTCTTTGTAAAAAAAATTCTGATAAAAGAATCCCTTGAAAATTAATTTGGCGAAAGATTTTTTAAGGGATTTGTTTTTCATTAATCAGCCCTTAATAAAATTTTTTGATGAAAAAAATCCCTCTGATAATCCCTCGCAAAATTAATTTCTGAAGGATTTTGTGAGGGATTTTTTGATGATTTTGCGAGGGATTTTTTCAAGGGATCTTTCTAACATAAATGGGTTCTTTGTTAAAAAAAATTTTGATAACAAATCCCTCGCAAAATCCCTTGGAAATTAATTTTCTAAGGATTTATTTTTCATTAATGAGCCCTTAATAAAAATTTTTATGAAAAGAATCCCTAGGACAATCCCTTGCAAAATTAATTTCTGAGGGATGAACAATCCCTCGCAAAATTAATCTCCGAGGAATTTTTATGAGGGATTTTTTGATGATTCTGCGAGGGATTTTCTGAAGAATCTTTCTAACATAAATATATTCTTTGTAAAAAAAATTTTGATAAACAAATCCCTCGGAAAATCCCTTGAAAATTAATTTTGCGAGGGATTTTGCGAAGGATTTGTTTTTCAATCATCAAAAAAATTTCTCACAAAATTCCTCAAAAATTAATTTTGTGAGGAATTTTTTGAGGGATTTTTTTTCATTAAAAAATTTTACTAAGGATTCATTAATGAAAAATAAATCTCTCAAAAATCCCTTGTAAAATTAATTTTTAAGGGATTTTTTTATTAATTTTTTTATAAAGAAGCCATTTATAGAAAAATTTCTCAAAAAATTTCTCACAAAATCATCAAAAATTCCTCGCAAAATTCTATATTTTTTCATTAAAAAATTTTACTCATTAATGAAAAACAAATCCCTCAAAAAATCTCTCGCAAAATTAATTTCAAAGAAATTTTGTTATCAAAATTTTTTTACAAAAAACACATTTTATATTAAAAAAATCACTCGAAATTTTTTTTTGCAAAATTAATTTTATGATAAATTTAATAAAAAATATTTTATTAAAAAATTTATAATTAATTTTTATTAAAATTATTTTTAAAATTATAAAAAAAATTCTTGCGATAAAATTTCTTAATAAATTATATTTTCTAGTAGCGAAGCCAGCCATGCAATAAAGAATTTAAGCAGCACCGTCCAGATTCTTATAACATCATTCAACTTTGAAAAGCCTGATAACAAGAATCTGAAACCTTTGATGTTTCAAATGATGTGACGTTGGAAGGGATGTGATTCCTCTAAGCTCCATCCTGAGCATATTTTCAGGGCCGCTCTCGTCACACCAAAATATATTATTTCTCATCACATCAAGTCACCTTCAAAAACTTGTCCATTGCTAAGTCTTCTTTGAACGGTTGGAAAGTTTTTATAAGTATTAGCTGCCATTAGTTGTTACTGTTTTTAAATTTATAAAATAAACTAATAAATTTGGCCTAATAATGCACATATGATGATGAGCCTACTATCAATATGTGATTAATGTTGTTTAAGCTTATATGCACTTTTTATTGGGCATTATGTACAAATTTAAAGTCCAATAGTAACCTATAATAAAAAAAAGACTACTAAGAATTCTTTATCAATGAATTAGACTCCCTCTTCTCTCCTTACTTATATTCAAACCACATATTGAAGGAGCAAAAAAAAAAAAAAAAAAGGACCTAAGCTTTAGCATTCTCTGTAGCATTTGCATAATTCAAAGGTGACACAAACATACATTATATTAAATTTAATTAATATTTAATATTCTAAAATTCATATATGAGGTCTTAAAACCTTTCACGAATAGTTAATTTTCTCTTCTTTTTCAGCTATTTACATCTAAGACCTCCATCCTTACAGGTGTGCATGGATTACAAAATTATCAACATGAAGACTCCTCCCTAGGATAAACAAGGAAGATATCACGCTTTCTCCTAATAGCATTTTCCCTAATGATTTCTTAGAAACTAGTATAAATGAAGAATTTTTTGGTACGGCATTTTTTATTGGTCGCCATTATAGTGGCCATTTATGCTTTCAAATGAATGTTAAATTTTTTGCCCATAATAATTTTAAGTCTAAAATAATTTAATAGATGGATCACCATAAATATAACAGTCCATCAACATCCACCCCTACATGCAAAATGAATTAATGGAGTTGGTTCCTCCTCCCTTTATAATTTCAAAACAAAGTTTATGGTACATAACTCCAAAATAAAGTTCATCATTTGAAGTCTAATCCTTCAAAAAAATGTCTCAAGAAAGTTTATAAACAAATTTGAACATTATGGTCTTGATCAACGTTTTGAGAAGGAGGAAGATAGAATGATAGCATCTAGAAACAAAGAAAACATGTAAGGTGAAGGATCCTCAAATGTATAATCTATTTTATATAAAATATTTTAAACTTTTTGAATGTGGTTTTAACCAGGCTACTTCAAGTTTGACTTGAACTTAGGGATGATACTAGGATTCAATTATGGTGATTTTTAATTTCCTTTAGAAACCAAGTTTAATCTCATCCATTCAAAACTACCATTCAATACCTTTAGGTCCTTACCTAATGCTCTTGTGTCATTGAACTTTTCATTATTCACAACACTATCCATGTATAAACAAAAGCATAGCAAAATTTGCTGTGTTATTTATGGGTTGAGTTTCAACTTTACATAACTTCTTTTTCTACCATTTGAAGAGAAGCTTGTGTTGAAGCGTGGTTAAACATTCACTAATGAAATGATGTGTATTTTTTCTCATCTTTTGAGAACGATTGTTAATTGGCCAGAATGGGCCGGATAAGATCTAGGCCTCAATCAAGCCTGATATATAAACCCCATCCCTAAGCCCAGCCTAGCCCAAATCTGCTCTAAAGCTAAATAATACATTAGATGTCAATTTTAATATCTGACTTAATATATGCACATTTTGAGCCAGCCACCGTTCTTTATTACATATCGTATGGAATGCTTTTAGTGAAAGATTTTAGGTCCATAAGTCTCCATAATAGCTTATATAAAATCTTATCTAAAGCATTGGATTCAAGACTTGTAATCATTCTTGCTTCCTTGATTGAAGATTCTTAGTAACCTTTCATTATATATAGATCGATTGTGGAAAACTTCTTAACTACTTATGAGATTCTAATCTGTTGAAGGAAGATCGACGTAAAAGGAGTTGTTTGCAAGCTTGGTTTTGAGAAAGCTTTTAATAATATCAGCTGAGATTTCTTATGTGCTCTTTTGATAGTGAGAGGCTTCCTACATAAATAGAGTAGTTGGATTTAGTCATAAATAGGTTGGTTGGATTTAGTCTTTTCTTTCTTCCTCTTTCATCTCTCTCTTAATTAATGGCAAACCTGGTAGATGATCTTGCCCTTTGTGATTGGAAACATTCAAAGTAAGCATGGCTCCTCCTTTTAGAAGGAATGCACTTTAGGTTAACATTTTGAAAAGAAAATTTTCTCCTCTTAGGCTGGAGGCTAGCTATTGTTAATTCTATGCTTATAGCATTACCATCTTATTGCATGTTTGTATTCAAATTGTCAAAATGGGTTTATAAGAAGACCGATCATGTGAAGAGAGCTTTCCTTTAAAAGGAAAAAGAGGATATCTATAGCTTCAACTATTTGGTAAACTAGGATGCAATTTATAAGCCAAAGAAAGGGTACCTCTGAATCAAAGATGTCTCTATTTTTAATAAAGCTCTTTTGGCTAGGTGGGGTGTGGAAGTTAATTTTCTCAAATTTTATTCTCTTAAAAAACTCATGTTAACCAGGTTTACTGCTGAAAAAAAAAGCATAAAAGAAAAAAAAAAAGATCTTCAAAGCTTTTTCTTCTATTTGGAAAGGAACCACACAAGATATGTATAAATTTTGGAATTATATTGCTTTTAAACTATGGAATGGTAAAAGATCAAATTCTCGGAAGATACATAGGTGGACCCAATTTTAATTTGCCTCTTGTTTCCTGATCTATATGATGGTATCATCAAAAACATATCCCAATATCTAACCTCTGAAACTAAAGAACAGAAAAATGAGACATCAAATTATATTAATCCATCTCTTGGATCCAATATAAGTAGCTCTTAGATCTAGAAAACCTTTTCTCATCTATCCATTTGTCCATACTCCTTATGGAAGATCTCTGATAGAGGTGCATACTTGGTAAGTTCATTTTATAAATTCTTAAATTAGAGAGGTGTCCTTTGGCCATTTCATAAATAGAAAGTTGCTGTACCAAAAAGAAAAAAAAAAAATTGTTTAGTTAGCTCTGCAGAAATGTTAGCTAAAAAGAGATAGACCAGCAGTTTCGGTTGTGAACCATTGCAGATGGCCTCTCACATCTTTTTGGCTTATCCACTAACAAAAAAAATTATGATCTTTGTTAAGCAACTACCATCACATTCGATGGAGGCCTCGTAACCTTCACCATATTTAAACATATTGAAGAAAAAAGATTTATTCCCAAAGAACAGAGACTCGCATGGAATCAGTGGATTTTATCTACATGATGGTACTTATGAAAGGAACGGAGCAATAGAATCTTCCTCTAAATGTTCACCCTTATCAGTTATTATCTACGAAATGCTTTTTTTCTTTTGATTCTTGAATTGTGTTTCTATAGGCAAGGTTGAAGAAGCCTTTGGACCCCTCAAATCTTTAGAGGGCTCCACAAATCTTTGCTTAATGAAACTCCTCCATACTCTTTTCTGTACCTTGTAAATAGTAGATATTAATAGAGGAGCCTGGCTTTGTGTTCACAGTCAAATCCACAAAAAGAAAAACGCACATGAGCAACATCTTTAATGGGCAATAGAATCAGAGGCCATGGTTTGTTGCTTTTCTTCCTTCTTTGCAGCTGTCTCGTTCAATTCTCCATCACTAAACGCTGAAAGAAACCATTTCAGCTGAAAACTGTTCAACCGAAACACCAGCAAGACCATGAGAAATCCAACTCTATCCACCATCCTCTGTTCTCTCTTCCTGATCTCCTTTCTTCTTCCCTTGGCATCTCCATCACCTCCAAGCTCTCTATCAAGACGTTCTTCTCTCGCTGTAGAGGATGAATCTGCTGTCCTTCTCTCACCAGACAAGTCCTTCACTTGTGGCTTCTACAAGGTAGGCTCAAATGCCTATGCCTTCTCAATCTGGTTCTCCAACTCAGCCGACAAGACCGTCGTCTGGACTGCGAACCGAGACCGCCCCGTGAATGGTCATGGATCGAGAATTACGTTGCGCAAGGATGGAGCTATGGTTCTAACAGATTACGATGGCACGGTTGTCTGGAGCACAAACACCAGCTCAACTCAAGCCAATCAAGCTCAGATTCTCGATACAGGGAATCTTGTCGTGATCGATCCTGATGGTAAAGTTCTATGGCAAAGCTTTGATTCTCCGACTGATACGCTTCTCCCAACACAAGCATTCACTAGAAATATGGCACTGATATCCGCTGCTACTAATGGAGTGCTGACTTCAGGCCACTACAAATCTTATTTTGACAGCAATAATGTCTTGATACTCATATATGATACACCAGAATTCTCTAGCATCTATTGGCCTGATCCTGAGCACATCGTGTGGGAGAATGGCAGAACAAGCTACAACAGCAGCAGATATGCGGTCCTTGATGAGGAGGGGTGGTTTGCTTCAAGTGATAACTTAACATTCAAAGCTTCTGACATGGGTCTTGTGATTAGAAGGAGACTGACTCTAGATTATGATGGTAATCTTAGGCTGTACAGCTTGAACGAGCCGAGTGGGATGTGGTCGGTGTCATGGATGGCTCTATCATCAATCTGCCTGGTTCATGGGATATGCGGTAGGAATGGAATCTGTGTCTTTAGGCCGAAACCGCAGTGTTCCTGTCCTCCTGGTTTTGAAGTGAGTGATCCAAGTGATTGGAGCAAAGGTTGCAAGCGAAAATTTGACATCAGCTGTCGCGGTTCTCGTGAGGTGAAATTCGTCGAGCTTTCTGATACAGATTATTGGGGGTCTGATTTCAATACACACCATCCTTATCTTTCAGGGCTTGCAGGAAGATATGCAAAAAGGACTGCTCATGTGAAGCTTTCGGATACAAGAAAGAGAGTGGAAAATGTTATCCAAAAACTGCACTCTTCAATGGGAAAAGTTATGCAGGCACTGATAACAACATATTCTTGAAGCTTCCCAAAGTTATGAAGACCCTGGAATTCCCTGTTCTTCAAGGGCGTGAACCTGTCTGCAATGCCACAGAAGTGGAAACCATAGTTCCTTCCTCAAACTGAATCGGAAGAGAAGTGGGAAGACAAATGGAGCTACTTCTATGGATACCTTGCGGCATTCTTTGGTATAGAAATTCTGTTTGCTATGTTTGGTTGGTGGTTTCTTTTTAGGAGGGAGAAGCAGCCACCACTAACGGAGGAAGGTATAAGGCAATATTCTCACAATTCCGTAGATTCACTTACAAAGAGCTGCAAAGGGCTACTGAGAAGTTCAAGAAGGATCTTGGAAGGGGAGGTTCAGGGGTGGTCTACAAGGGGATATTGGATGATGAGAGAGTAGTGGCAGTCAAGAAGTTGGAAGATGTGGGCCAAGGAGAGGAAGAATTCCAGGCGGAGCTAAGCTTCATTGGGAGGATGTACCATATGAATTTAGTGAGAATGTGGGGGTTTTGTTCAGAAGGCTCGCACAGGCTTTTGGTTTCTGAGTTCGTGGAGAACGGTTCATTGGACAGGGCTTTGTTTAATGGTGATAAAAATCCTTGCTTGCTAGGATGGAGTGCGAGGTTTAAGATTGCGGTGGGGGTAGCGAAAGGGTTGGCCTATCTGCATCATGAGTGCCTGGAGTGGGTCATCCACTGCGATGTAAAGCCTGAGAATATACTGTTAGGCCATGATTTTGAGCCAAAGATTCTGATTTTGGAGTAGCAAAACTGCTAAATAGAGGAGGATCCGGAACGAGCTTGTCACGGATCCGAGGTACAAGGGGTTACATTGCTCCAGAGTGGGCTTCAAGTCTCCCAATCACTGGAAAGGTTGATGTCTATAGCTATGGAGTGGTGCTTCTGGAATTGGTGAAGGGGTCTAGAGTCTCAGACTGGATCATAGATACAGATGATGAAGAGGTAGGGATGGTGCTGAGGATGAAAGCTAAGGTTCTCAGAAAGAACCTTGAGAGTGGGGAAGAGTCATGGATATCTGATTTCGTGGACTCAAGATTAAATGGGCAGTTCGACAGCAAGCAGGCAATGATAATGGTGGCGATAGCAATCTCTTGCTTGGAAGAGGAGAGAAGCAGGAGACCATCTATGGATTCTGTAGTGCAGATACTACTTTCATCTGATTATGAGCTTGGCTCCCATCCTGCAAAGTCCCTGACAAGCAGGCAATGTATCAACTAAGGTTCTTCTTTGTAACCTGCGTTGCTGTGTTGTAAAGCTGCTATCAGGTTAAGAGCATGGAGCCAAATGTCTCACTTCTTGCTTGTAAACTTTCTAATTCATGATGTCCCTGACTAGCGGTCAGTGGATCAAATAAGAGTCTTCTTATTTGTTCCTGTGTTATATGTAGCAAGCTACTGTTAAGTTAAAAGAGTATGTAACCAAATGTTTGTCTTCCTGCTTGCAAACCTGTTTAAGTTTTGATTTGCATAAGCTTCCTGTCAGTTTCAAGACTGTGATGATTTGTGTAGTAGTTATTCTATTGGTTCAGATTGCCAATATTTTTAATAAGGCTGCGCTCAATTTCTGAATTCATGGAACTTGGATTTAGTCCATCTCTTACTACTACTTGACTCTTAGCTAGTTTATGCCATCCGCAAGGAGTTCATGGCTTTTGGCATGCTCATTTCCTATCAAATGTTGTGATTCAAACTCTTCATCTAATCAATAAGCACAATCTTGTGGCTTCATTATAGTTTATGAAATAAATTTTTTTATCTATGTCATCATGGTGGTTCCTTATATTCAAATGACTGGTATAATTATCTGATATATTTCACAGTGAGCTAGTGAAGTGTCTCCTTGCAAGTTAGTTGCAACTGCTCCACTTTGTTTTTGATATATATAGAACAGTTATCAAGCACACCGATGTAACCAAGTCCATGAACATAGAGTCAGCCTGGGTACAGTTTTTTGATTTTTTTTTTTTTTTAAAAACAAGCTGCCAGATTTCAGAAGTTAGAACAAATGTTAGATCTTAGAATCTCTGTGCCAACATTTTCTCTTGGACAACCTTAGGCAAATTTGGAATCCAGTCAATCAAATGTGAAGACCATCACCTTTGATTTCTAATGTGATTTATTTATATGTAACAAAGCAATGTATAACTAATATGAGATAAATATATAACAATACTGATGCCCCTCAATTGTCCCACATCGGATAATTGGGAGTTGGTTAAGTGGTTTATATGTAGTAAAGTAAGAAGGACAAGGCACTAATTGGATCCTTTTTGGGCTGTGGTGGCCCAAGTTGGTGTGGAGCTTGTCGTCTTGCTTTCTTGTAATGAAACGGGCCCGTGGGCCCGGGTCGTTACAATATGGTATCAGAGCCTCGCACCAGTCGGAAGTGCAGGAGCTAAGTGCCACACAGGACAAAGTGCTACATCCATGGGATGGAAGCCACCTTTGAACCTGTGGGGGGCACTTCTAGAATCCTGCCTGCTTGGTAGTTGTGATCAATTACCCCTGGCGACGTCCTCGTCGCCTTGTTAAGGGGGGTAGATTGTGATGCCCCTCCAATTGTCTCACATCGGATAATTAGGAGTTGGTTAAATGGTTTATATGTAGTAAAGTAAGAAGGATAAAGCACCAATTGGATCCCTTTTTGGGCTGTAGTGGCCCAAGTTGGTGTGGAGCTTGTCCGTCTTGCTTTCTTGTAACAAAACGGGCCCATGAGCCCGGATCGTTACAAATACAAACTCTTATATACACCTATTTAAATCTTGACATCTTTATTAGGCTAAAGGTTCAAATATAATCAAATATTATCATAAATACCTTGATCGATTGTCGATTAATCTCAACGCTCGTTTAATATTTTTTTTGAAAAAATTCTCAAAGATATTTTTTAAATGGAAGAAAGAAGATGAAAAAATAAATACCACCTTCTCATAGTATTATTTCTCATAGAAATGGGTTAAGGGAATGTGTGTTGGGCACCATACAATTTTTTTTCTTTTCTCCAATAAAACTGGGATTTTTTTTCATTTTTCTCTCTAACAAATGAGGGTTCAAAAAGCATATCTGCATTGTCTTTCGGTTCATATAGGTCTTAAACTATGTCTATTTTGATACCATTTATAACAATGTAAAACTTCATCTAAAATAAAATTAGTTAGAATGTATTATTTAGATTTATTAGCCCTATATAAAGATTACACTAAATCTATGCATCATTAATGTAAAATAAAGATTCCATAACATGGACTCTCGTACTGTGCGTGATTCACCAATTCTAGGCTTGAATTTAGTAATGTATGAGTCATAGAAGTTGGGAGCCTTCAGATGTCAAGTGACTCAGCTGATAGGAAAACAACAAATATTCTAGGAGGGCCCAAATAAACAGATCGGTTAAACGATTTCATGTGCTTTACTTTGATAAAAATATTGGCATCTTATGCGTCACAACAGCATTTGCACTTGAAATATCAAATGCTAACGCCGCCCCTTGGTCAAGTCTGATATGCTGTCTGTTGTGAAATAATGCAAGTAGTGCAAATGAAAATTAACAATCAAACCTCAGCTGCAGCAACCCTGACTAAAGACCCTGAGAAAAAAACAAGTAGATATAGCCTAAGATGGTGGGTGGCCCATTGAAAGTTGGTTGTTTGAGCACTTTAAACAAATGAATGGGACATAGTTTGAAACTAATTTGACAACGTGATACCAAACGACGAATCCTGCGCCATGTTGGAAATCAAAACATGAATAAATATGAACAAGACAACCATGCAGCGAAGGATTTAAGCACCACTACTGGCCAGATTCCTATAACATCATTCGACCTTGAGAAGCCTGATAAAAGGGCATGATGCCTTTGATGTTTGAAAGGATGTGACGTTTGAAAGGATGTGCTTTCTAGAAGCTTCATCGTGGGCATACTTTTAGGGCCGGCCTTGTGACACCAAAATAACATTATTCTTTATCATATCAAGTCAACATTAAAAGTTTTTTCCTTATCAATTTTTTTTTTTTTAATACAGACAGATGATAACACTAATTTAGGATAAATCAAATTCGATATATCAGAATATAAAATTTAGATTAAATAAAAGGGCATGAGTCTTCAGCTTTTAGCTCCAAAAATTAGAGTGATAGGCTATCCTGATGGCGATTCAATCTGCCGCTGAGTTGACTTTCCGATAGATATGCCGAATCTGAACACTATAAACTTCCTGAATGATAGATCGAGTATTATAAATCAAGGGGATAGTAATCAAGTGATTGCAGTGGTCCTGACGGAGCTAACAAATCACAGTAATAGAATCCTCCTCGATAATAAAACTACATGTGCCCAGGCTACTTCTCTTCTTTAAACAGTGAAAAGTTTTGTGTGTATTAACTATCATTAATTGATGCTGATTTTAAATTTATAAAATAAACCAATAAATTAGACCTAATAAGCTTACTATCGATGCTTGATCAATAATGTTTAAGCTTATATGCATGCCTTACTAAGTGATACGAGTAAAAATTTATATCAGTTTAAAGCTCAACCGTGGTTTATGATGAAAAGAACTATTAGAAATTCATTGCCAATGATTTAGCTTCCTTCTTTTCTACATGTATTCAGTCTCTTTCTACGAAGAAAGCCACATGTTGAAAGAGCGAAAAAAAAAAAAAAGGATCTGAGCTATAGCATTCCCTGCAGTATTTAATATTCTAAAATTCATATATATGATCTTAAACCTTACATAAATAGCTGTTTTTCTCTTTTTTTTTTCAATTTTTTGCAACTAAGACCTCCATCTTTGTAGGTTTGCACCAATTACAAAGCTATCAATACAGAGACTCATCTCTGTGGCAAAGAAGGAAGATATCTCGCTTTCTCCTAATGGCATATTCACTAGTGATTCCTTAGAAACTAGCATGAGTGAAAAATTTCTTCATATTGCATTTTTGATTGGTTGTCATTATAGTTAGAGGTGGGTATTGGACTATGCCTGGACCGTGCCTGATATGGCACGGCCCAAGCCCATCATGCTTTTAGAATTATCGTGTCGTGCCTGGCATAGCCTGTCACGAGCTCGGCACGACCTATAACCCAAAATGAGCCATGGGCCGTGCTAGGTCTAAATTTTTTTGGGACTTCTATAAATAGATGAACTCTCCCTCATTCTTACCACATCAAACCAACTCTTCTCTATTACTACTATTTCTCTCTTCCAGCAAGTGCTCTAGTAGATTAGCAATTTAATTTTTAGTTTGCAAGTATTCTTACAAGTGGCAAGTGCGCAAGCAAGTAGTCAAGTGCTACAAGGTCACTTCTTGTTGAGAAGCAAGAGCGCAAGAGGAAGCTCACAAATCTCGGCTCCACGCCTCCATCTCTGATCTTTTCTCAATTCCTTTTTGTGGGTTAGTTTTTATTTTTTTATATTTATTAATTAAAAATTTTAGATATGACATCTTTTAACGAAAGTAATTTTAACATGCACCCTTTTTCTGAGGGTGAGGAAACTAATCCCCAAGGACTCCAACCCCAATCCTAACTCCAAGTTCCATCTAGAGCCAGTGTTAGTGAGTGTCAAACCTCTTCTCGTAAGAGACTAGTAATATTTGGATTGATTTCGATAGAATTATGGTTGATGGAGTCTATAAAGTAAAATGTAAAAAATGTGTAAAACTTTACAGTTGTTCTAGTACTGGGGGAACAGGGCATCTAAGAAGACATCAAGAGAGTCATAGGATGCATGATTCCAGTCAGCAATGTATCCTTAATATACAAGAGGGATCACTTGTAGGCAATTTTGCATATAACCACAAAAATTAAAGAAAATTATTGGGAAGATGGATAGTTCAAGATGAATTACCTTTTAGTTTATCTTAATCTTATAATCTTGAAAGATATGTTCAATTAGGCCTACAACCTGCTTATAAAAGAACTAGTAGTTGTACCTTTAGAAGAGTGGCTATGATAAACTTTTTAGCAATGAAACAAAGTTTAACGGAAAGCCTTTCAAATTTAAATGCTAGAATTTCTTTAACTTCTGATATTTGGTCAGCATCCGTTGGTAGTAATTGTTTTATTGCTACTCATTATATTAATAATGATTGGTAATTAAATAAATGAATTATTATTTTTTATACTTTTGATTTTCTGCATCAAATATTATTTATCAATCCACGTGCTCATATAATATTAATAATAAAATAATATCAATTACTTTTGATAATGAATCTAATAATAATTATGCTGTTGCATTATTAAACGACTCTTTGCATCCCATTTTAGATGGACAATTATTTCATATTAGATGTGCATGCCATATATTAAATCTTTTTGTTCAATCTGGCATGAACATAATTCAAGAGGTTATTTTAAAAATTAAAAATACAGTTTCTTTTATTCATGCTTCAAGGTCAAGACTTCAAGAATTTAAACAATTATAGATCATGGTAAACGTTTTAAAAAATTTAAACTTGATGTAATAACTCGTTGAAATAGTACCTATGCCATGATATGATGCATATCCATATAAGAACTTATTAAGTGCTTATATTAATGAGCGTGGATTAGGATTACATTGACTGAAGCTGATTGAAATCAAGGTAAAATTTTAGAAGATTTTTTGGTTACTTTTTATGATGCTACAAATGTTCTTTCAGGCATTATTATCCAATTCTTGTTCATTTTTACAAAAAGCATATGTAATTAGTGAAAAATTTAAAGAATATAGATATCATGAAGTTTTAATGTCTATTATACGTAATATGGAAACTAAATGGAATGAATATTGGAATAGGATATGTCCATTTTAACTTAGCTGCTGTTTTTGATCCTAGAGTTAAATTAAATTGTGTAATTTTTTTAATTGATCAATATTATGAAAACATGAATCAAAATCCTGAACCTGCTAAAGACGAGGTAACACGACTTCTTAATGATATTTATGATTTATATATTGATAAAATTTATGGATCTAGAATACCTGCTCAAAGTTCTGCTTCTTCTTCTAGATCTCATTCGTCATCTATTTTTTCATTCATTAGAAGACACGCACATGCTTCATCTTCTTCATCTTTAAGTAATGAATTGGAATTTTATTTACGAAATGATCTTCATTCTGCATATGATGAAGATCAAATAGAAAGTCTAGATGTATTAGCTTGGTGGAAGAGTTTTAGAAATCAATATCCTGTTATATCTGCCATTACACGAGATATTTTAGATGTGTCAATGTCTACAGTAGCATCAAAATTCGTTTTCAGTGCAGGTCGATGTATTTTGGATAAAAAGAGAAGTAGGATGACTGGCGGGACAGTTGAGATACTTATATGTTTCAAAGATTGGTTGGATGCTGAGGTGAGGCTTCAAGATAAAGGTGGACATGACTTAACCAGCGAAGATGATGATGACACAAATACTACTGATGACTGATGAGTAATGAGTGAGTCATTTCTACTTTTATAATTGTATATTTTTATTTTTTAAACTATTAAAAATTTAAAGTAAGTCATCTTTATTTTTTTCTTTCTATTTTTTTCTCCTTACTTATTGTATTATATTCTGGAGGTCAGGCCTAGCTCTCCTCCCTTCTGTACCATTTTGATTTTAAATTAATAAACTGATAGGGGTCCGTGCCAAACCCCACCATTAAGGTGGCTTCATATTAATAAATTTTTTTATTCCTAATAATTTTTTTTAATTTATCAAAAAATATTTTTTTATAAATTTTGTTTTATTTGAGCCATGCATGGCCCAGGCCCTAGGCGGGTCGTGCTTGGCACGGCCCGCCTGGGTCGTGCCCTAGGCCCGTCATGGGCCGTGCCGTGTTGGGCCAACAGAAAAAAATTTTCGCGCCTGGTATGGCACGGTTTACTGAGCCATGCTTGGCATGGCCCATGTGGGCCTTAGCCGTGCCGTGCCATGGGCGGTCCAGTGCCTACCTCTAATTATAGCAGCCATTTATGCTTTCAAATGAATGATAAATTTTTTACCCGTAATGATTTTAAGTCTAGAATAATTTAATAGATGGATCACTACACGCGTGTGCGCGCGCGCGCGCACACACACACATATATATATATATATATATATATATATATAGTTGATCAATGCCTACCCCTAGCAAAGTTCATGATATATAACTCTAAAATAAAGTTTATTACTTTTAGTCTGATCCTTCAAAAATTTGTTTTAAAGAAAGTTTGCTACTGTTTGCAAGCCAACTTTATGTAAAATTTAAACATTATGGTCTTGATTTACGTTTCAAGGAGGAAGAAGATAGAATGATAGCATTTAGAAACAAAGAAAACATGTAATTTGAAAGAACCCTCAAATGAGTAATATGTGTATATAAAACAACCTACAGTTTTATAAAGATTTAAAACTTTTTGAATGTGTTTTTGACCAAGCTATTTCAAGTTTAACTTGAACTTAGGGATGTTATTAGAGTTCAATTATCATGCTTTTTTATTTTTTTTCAGAAATCAAGCTTCAATCCGGTATGTTCAAAGCCACCATTTAATGTCTTTAGGTCCTTACCTAATATACTGTTATTTTGGACTTTTCATTATTTACCGTATCATTCATATACAACCAAAAGCATAGTAAAAATTACAGTATTATTTATGAGTTGAGTTCCAACTTCAAATAATTGTTTGCTCTTGATCTTTTGAAAAGTAGTTTGTGTGGAACCGTGGTTGACCATTAGTGGATGAAATGATACATCTCTTATCTTTGAGAACAATAGTCGATAGGCCAGAACGGACCGGATAAGATCTAAGCCTAAATCAAGTGTGATAATATAAACCCTTGTTTGTGGATCTTCAAGGGTAATGTGATGGCTAACTCAATCAAGACCGAGTCTAGAGTTAAACTCTATGTTCTTAAGACAAATTTATCCTGGTGCTTGCGGATTTATAATGATTGTCTTTCAGGGTATAACGACTTTCTTCTAATGAAAGTAGCACTACTATTCATCAGAACAATGAACCAAGAATGCTATAATCTCTTTAATTCAGAGTATGCAAATGCCTAAGGAGAAAATATTTTTTCAATGGATCCTTGGAATGCATGTGGCATGTCCTATTTATAGGTTTGAGGTGCCTCTTCGAAGCACTCATTCGGGATAAATTGAAACCAATTTGAATTGATCGGTTGTGATCAAGAGACGTGAAGGAAGGGGCTTATCAACTTTCATCGTTCATCGTTTTGATATAAAGATGACGCTATCTATACATTGTTTTAGGCTGATCGGGTGTGTATTTATACGATGTTTCAAGATTCAAGCTGCCAGTCAATGATTGGATGCGTATCTATATGCCGTTTCGATCTACTGATCAGCGATCGGATGCATATCTATACGCCATTTCGATCTACTGATTAGCGATCGGATGCATGATCATTTTGCCAAGATATCTGGCCAAGTTATTTCGCCGAGCTATCTCACCGAACTATCTTGCCGAGCTATCTGGCCAAGCCATCTTGCCGAACCATCTGGCCGAGCCATTTGAGTGCAAAGTGCACCTACAAAGCATCCATTGCGCCCTTCGCACACGCTCGTGGGGAGAGGTTTCATATAAGGTGCTTCTATCTTTTTAAAACTTCCCATGTGGAACTAAAAAGATGTCACCAATTTTTTATTCAAACCAATGGGTATAACCCAAGGGTTAAAATAAACCATTTTCCAACAATCCCCCACATGAATGAAAATTAGACTTAGATCAAAGATCATCAAAGGTTTATCTCCCACACAAAATGATTTTAATGCAAACGAATATGTAGACACTTTAGAGAGTATAATGGAATGAAGTTGTATCAGGATAGGTAGCTTGTGGCTTTGAACCTTTGAGTTATTATCGAGTTTACTTACTAAAAAAGTGAACATGATGTCTTAAACTTTTCAGCTTTTGATGTAAACCAAAACAATAACAATCACACAACTTCTTTTTGAACATTCTTTTGGTTCTCATGGTTGTATTCATTTTGGCCCTGAACAACTCCTAGTTTTATGAATGCTTTAGAGAATTAAAACTTTAAGATTCTCATAGAATTGGCCTAGTTTACACTCACATAGATGATTCTTATTAAGAGTATCATGCTATACCCCATATGATATTCATATCATAAGAACCATTAAAAGCAATGTGTATCTTAATACTCTTAGCAGGTAGTACTAATTATCATAGGAATGAGTAGGATTAGACATCCTTAGTGCTATGCAGATCTCTTTATAATTTAGTTGTCCCTTTTGAACCTAGATCTTGGGATCTTCAATCAACTAAGTTGGATATCCATTATGAAGATTATTTTGTTATAGGTTTTAAACCAATTCCCCTCGATAAATACTTTACTTGATCTCTTAGTAATCCTTTTATTAATGGATCCGCCAAGTTTTTCCTTGACTAAATATAGTCAATAGAAATTATTCCATTTTCAAGTAACTGCTTAATGGTATTATGTCTTCGACATATATGTCTAGACTTATTATTATATATTTTATTTTGAGCTCTGCAAATAGCCAATTGATTATCATAATGTATACATATTGCAGAAATAGATTTAGGCCAATAAGGAATATCTTCTAAAAAATTTTGAAGTCATTCTGCTTTTTTACCAGCTTTATCTAAAGTTATAAACTCCGATTTCATAGTGAATCGAGCTATACATGTCTGTTTTGAAGATTTTCATGATACAACACCTCCTCCTAAGATGAACACATATCCACTAGTAGATTTTGTGTATTCTGTATATGATATCCAATTGGCATCACTATAGCCTTCTAGTACAGCTGGATATCTCGAATAATGTAATCCATAATTTAGGGTATATCGTAGATATCTTAATATCCTTACTAAAGCTGTCCAGTGATTTGGACCTGAATTATTGGTGAATCTGCTTAGCTTATTGATAGCATAGGCTATGTTAGGACGGGTGCAATTCATAACATATATTAAACTTTCAATTATACTTAAATATTCTAATTGTGATATGGGTTGCCCAACATGCTTAGCAAGATGTAGATTAACATCTACAGGTGTTTTAAGCAGGCTAGTATCATGCTTATTAAACTTGTTTAATATTTTTTCAATATAGTGAGATTGAGACAATATTTACCTTCAGATGTTCTAGTGATTTGAATCCCTAGTATTACATCTGCAACACCCATATCTTTTATATCAAAATGTTTAATTAACATTTTCTTTGTATGTTTAATCATATCAGTATTGCTACCAATGATTAACATATCATCCATATATAAGCAGACCACTACATACCCTTTAGGAAGTGTTTTGGCATATATACATTTATCACATTCATTTATTTTGAATCCATTTGACAACATGATGTTATCAAATTTTATATGCCATTACTTAGGTGCTTGTTTTAATCTATATAAGGATTTAATAAGTCTACACACATTTTTTTCTTGGACAGGAACAACAAAACTTTTAGGTTGTTCCATATATATTTCTTTCTCTAATTCACCATTTAGAAATATTGTTTTAACATCTATTTGACGAATTTTATGATTGTTAATGGCTGCCAAAACAATTAATATTCTTACGGATGTTACTCTTGTTACTAGTGAATAGGTATCAAAGAAGTCTAGTCCTTCTTTTTGTTTGAAGCCTTTAGCTACCAATCTGGTTTTGTACTTATCAATTGATCCATTAGCCCTTAACTTTTTCTTGAAAATTCATATACACCCCAGAGGTTTCATACCTAATGGTAAATCTACCAATTCTCATGTATAATTATGCATGATAGATTCAATTTCACTATTAATTGCTTCTTTCCAAAAGGGTGCAACTGGTATAGACATTGCCTTTTTAAATATATGAGGTTCATTTTGTAACATGTATGTTACATAATCAGAACCAAAAGATTTTGTAACTTTAGGTCTCTTACTGTTTCTAGGTTCATTTTTAGGATATTTTTTCTGATAACTACCATTAGCAGTATTATCATATGTTTTTTTATTTGAACTTATTTATAATATCCCTTTATTTGAAAATACATTTTCAAAGAATGATGCATTTCTTGATTTCATGATTGTATTTTTTTGTATATCAGGCATTTATGATTTATATACAAGAAATCAATATGCACTACTATTTTATGCATAATCGATGAAAGTACAATCAACTATTTTAGGTCTTATTTTGATCTTTTTAGAATCTGAAATAGCTATTTTAGCTAAACACCCCTACACTCTTAAGTAATTGTAAGAAGGCTTCTTTCCTTTCCATAACTCATATGGAGTAACATCCTTCTTCTTAAGAGGTATCTTGTTAAGAATATGATTTGCAAAGAGAATTGCTCCAATATCAATATACCATTCGTTTGGTTTATCAACCATGTTAGCTTCGAATACAACGGTTGACAACATCATTTCTAACACTCCATGGGATAGGGTATTTTTAGTAATATTGACTTCCTGCTTTTCTTTTCCCTTGAAACGATAATCCTTGAATTTGTGTCTTATTTACCACAGACAAAGCACTTGCCCTTGAACTTAAATTTCTTTGGATTGCCTTTCTTCTATTTAAAATCCTCTCTAGGAAACTTGCATTTCTTGTTCCTTTCCACGATGTTTGCCTTAGGCTCAGTAGGATGTCCTTCTGTCTTCTTATCATGGCTTTTGTTGTCTTTTTCAATCCTCAAGCGGACGATCAAATCTTCAAGTCCCATCTCCTTCCGCTTATGCTTCAGGTAATTCTTGAAGTCTTTCCATGATGGTGGTAGCTTCTCAATAATAGAAGCTACCTGGAATGACTCACTTAGAGACATTCTCTCTACATGTATCTCATGCAATATGATCTACAACTCTTGAACTTGCTCCATAACGGTTTTGTAATCAACCATCTTGTAGTCAAGAAACTTGACAATTTTGTAATCAACCATCTTGTAGTCAAGAAACTTGTCGACCACAAATTTTTTATAACCAACATCCTTGATCTTGTACTTCTTGTCCAAGGATGCCCATAACTCTTTTGCTGTGCTTATACTATTGTACACATTGTACAGATTATTATCTAATTCATTAAGGATATAATTTTTGCATAGAAAGTCTGAGTGCTTCTATACATCCACTGATTAAACATGGGTGCATGATCATTTTGCCGAGATATCTAGCCGAGCTATCTTGCCGAACCATTTCGCCGAGCTATCTAGTAACGACTTACCTTTGACCCTTCATCCGATTGATCTTTGTATTTGATCTTATCCCCTTATTCGATCGATCAACTAATCCAACGATGACCTTAAATTCAGTCATTTTTTATCGTTAGATATTCATGATTATGAAAAAATTTAAGACTTCTCATGCTCCTCGCAACGATGTGCAAAGTGCACCCTTCGCATACGTCCGATGCGTAGCATCTCACCCTCAAGCTCTTTACTTAAGATGAGCCCAAATGCATAAGCATGGAAATAGGTTTCATATAAGATGCTTCTACCTTTTTAAAACTTTTCATGTGGAATTAAAAAGATGTCACCAATTTCTCTGAGCTAGTCCAGACCAAATCTGCCCAAAGCTAAATAATATATTAGATGTCAATTTTAATATCTGACTCAATCTACATACGTTTTGAGCTAGCCACCATTCTTTATTACATACCATACCATCGATTTTTTATTTGTCATAAGTAAAAAATCTTACATGATATATTTGTCTTATGTTATCTCTTACATTTAGAGCTGAGGCACATGCCTCGTATTAAGTATGGCCCAAGGGCTGAGACCCAATGCATGGCCTTACATATTCTAGGGTTTCATGGGAGGAAAGATCTTTGTGCATCATGCATGGTATAAAATGCCACGCATAGTGATTGATCATATGCGCATATGATTGCACATGGCCAAAAATAATTTTATCCTTTCACACACTACATGCCGCACATGCTCATGATCAATCAATGCGTGCAATATGCGTGCTCGTGCACCATACGCGATAAGAGAGGACTTTTTCTTCATGGGATCCCTTTTGATTTTGTCTTGTTCAAATAATTTAAATTAGAATTTAGGTTTTTTATTTGTTTGGTAGGCCTTTAATAACTAATATTAAAAACATCATCAACTAAAATCATGAAAAAGTCTTTGTGTACCAGAGGCGGTGGGCGTGTGCATTGGCTGCTCGCCTTTGTGTGCACGTGCATTAGCCGTGTGCCCGTGCGTGCATGCATATAGGGCGCGCTGCAGTTCAATGGGCCATAGCATTAGTGCGTGTACGAGCGCATGGCAATGGCTGCGCCCGGTGCATGATTTTATGCATCAAAAGTGGTGCACAAAGTTTTTTCCTTGAAATTATCTGTTTGACGGATGACTTATAACTCTTTAGGCCTACCAATACTTAAAAAAATCTGATGCCCAATCAAAATTGTGTTGGATAGATGATTTTAGGTTTTTCTTTTTTAAAGAAGAAAGAGAAACATAAAATAAAGATTTTTGATGAAATCTCTTACACCATTTTTTAAAAAAAATTTGTCTCAAGTAAACAAAAGTTTGATAAAAAGAAAAAATAATTAAAAGAAAAAAAATAAAAAGGTAGGAAAAATGAAAGATTTTTTTAAAATTTTATTGAATTAGATAAAATTTTATATTGAAAATTTAAAATTTTAAAATTATTTCATTAAATTTTTAATTTGTTAACCAATTTTTATCTTATTTTTTAATTTTTTATTTTCTTTTCTTGCTCAAGAGATGATTTAACCCTTTTTTTATTTTTTAAAAAATTGTAAGAGAGTAGAAGAAATCAACTAAAAGAAAAGAAAATTTGAAAGAAAAAAGAAGCAAGAAAATAAAAGGGTAAAACAATTGAAAGGAATTTTTTTTAATTTTTAAAATTAGATACAAATTGTTAATTTTTCTAATTTTCTATTTTTTGACCACTTATTTATTTTTTACCAATTTTTATCATTTTTTAATTTGTTTTCATTTTTCTTAATAGATGATGTAACATTTTTTAATTTTTAAAAAATTAAGGAGAGATTACAATAAATTAGAAAAGAAGGGAAAATTTGAAAGAAAATAAGGGAGAAAATAAAAGAGTGAAGAAAAAGAAAGAGAAATTTTTTATTTTCAAAATTGTAACCAAATATTTGAATTTCTATAAATTTTAAAATTTTCACCAATTTTTGTTATTTTTTCATTTTAAATTTGTTTTCAATTTTTTCTTAAGAGATGATTTCATCATTATTTTATATTTTAAAAAATTGAGAAGTCATTAAAAGAAATTAAGAAAAAGGATGAAAATAATTCTTTTCAAACTCCATGATCATGGTGGAGTTGTAACTTAATTCGATCACTTAATAAAATATCAGAAGGAATTCTATAATTATAATCTCTTTATTTTAAACTCTTCATCCATCTGACATTGTTAGTATAGAAGTACTTGCATTGCAATTGCACAAGTAATTTATTATTTCTTTGTTAATGAATAAATATTTTTATTAAATAATCAAAAATATTTTATGATAATTATTATTATGTATGGTAATAATAATAATAATAATAATAATGTCACACTTGTCTGGAGTCCATTAAACTTCGTTCATCCAACCAAACCGGTTAGCACAGCCGAAGTTCCAACCCACGGTGAGCACCAAGAGGAGAAGTGCTCGCTGCCGAGCCGTTCCGCCGTCCGTCGCGCCGCGGCGCTTGGGCTCGGAGAGGCGGCCTGACCGCGAGGCGCCAGCGCCATGGAGACGGTGCCACAGAGGACCACAGCTCCTCTACACTCCCCATAGATCTCCCTTCGTCGCACTTCTCCGTAGAAAACCACGACCAATCTCCTCCCAGATCTCCATAAGGGTCAGCCAAAAAGTGAGCCTTTTCCTCTTCGCCTTCCTTCTTTGATCTCTCGCTTTATCTCTTCTCCGATCGATTAGGGTTTCTCCTCATCCCCTCAGAGCTTTTCTCGGAAGGGATTCTGAGCGATCCCAAGAGAGGATCTTGTCCTTTAGGGATTAGGATTCGGCGATTAGGATTTTTGTCGCATTGAATGGCATCGAACAGCAACAACCAATCGAGGACAATCGGGGGGCCTTCGCCCCTGGGGAACCCCGGAATGGCCTCGCCGGCAGCCAACCAGCCCTCCCACCTCCGCCCCCCTTCGCTGCCTCAGGCGTCGGGTGGTTCCCCTTTCCAAGGCCTCTTCCAGACCCCGCCCCCGTCCCAGGTCCACTCCCCGTTCCAGGTCCAGCTCGGCTCCCAGACCCAGAACGCCGTGCTTGGCGCCGTCGGAGCCTCCTCCCCTTCCTTCTCCACCCCCGGCATGTCGGCCGTCAAAAGACCCCCTCAGAAGCCGCCGACTCGCCCCCCGGCGCCTGTCCCTGCCGTTGCTACTCCTAGCTTCAAGTCTGCCGAGCTGACCGCGGCTGCTCGGAGGAAGAAGCGCAAGCTTCCGGAGAAGCAGCTGCCGGACCGGGTTGCCGCCCTTTTGCCTGAATCCGCCCTCTACACCCAGTTGCTTGAATTCGAAGCTCGGGTCGACGCAGCGCTTGCAAGGAAGAAGATTGACATCCAGGAAGCCCTTAAAACCCCTCCTTCCATGCAGAGGACCCTCAGGATTTATGTCTTCAATACCTTTGCCAACCAGACTCGCACGATTCCTGAGCCAAAGAATGCCGAACCTCCCTCGTGGTCACTGAAGATCATTGGTAGGATACTAGAGGATGGCGTCGATCCTGACCCCGCCAGTGGGTTGCCCAAGCCCAACCCTATGTATCCCAAGTTCTCGTCTTTCTTTAGAGGGTCACCATTGCTCTGGACCCGACGCTGTACCCGGAAAACCCGACGATCATATGGGAGAACTCTCGCTCACCAGCGCAGCATGAGGGCTTTGAGGTCAAGCGGAAAGGAGACAAGGAGTTCACTGCTAGTAAAGACTTGAGATGAATTATAGTCCAGAGAAGTTTAAATTGTCAGCTGCATTGATGGAAGTTCTTGGCATCGAGGTTGATACACGTGCCAGAATTATAGCTGGGATGGCAGTATGTCAAGGCAAAGAAGTTGCAGAACCCGAGTGATCCATCCTATTTTGCTTGTGACCCACCTTTGAAGAAGGTGTTTGGAGAAGACAAGATGAAGTTTGCCATGGTGTCACAGAAGGTCTCGCATCATTTGTCTGCTCCACAGCCAGTTCAGTTGGATCATAAGATAAGGCTTTCAGGGAATGGTGCAGTGGGCAACGCTTGCTATGACGTGCTGGTTGATGTTCCTTTCCCTCTGCAGAAAGAAATGTCGGCCTTCCTTGCCAACACGGAGAAACACAAAGAAATCGAGACCTGTGATGAAGTTATTTGTGCTTCTATTAAGAAAATTCATGAGCACCGCAGGAGGAGGGCATTCTTTCTTGGGTTCAGTCAGTCTCCAGTGGAGTTTATAAATGCTTTGATTGCTTCTCAGAGTCGGGACTTGAAGCTTGTTGCTGGGGAAGCAAGTCGGAATGCTGAAAGGGAACGACGTTCTGATTTCTATAACCAACCATGGTAGGGTTTTAATTTGTGCATTTTTATCCTTTTCAGGTGTGTCCCTTCCTATTCACTCGCTGATGTATAAATTTGCCTGTGAAATTGAAACAGGGTTGAAGATGCTGTTATACGTTATCTAAATCGCAAGCCAGCAGGGGGCAATGATGCTCCTGGTAGCACATGAGTGCAACATCAATTATGTTTTGTAGGATACAGCAGCCATTTTATGTTAAGTATTGACATCCTAGATTTTTCTTTGAAGGTTCTTGTAGTTGTTGCAACCTTTTTAGTACCTAGAGAAGGTAAATAGTTTCTCTCAAGATCTGGATGGTCTATTTATGATGAAGCTGTCTGAGTTATATTTTTACATATGAATGATGCTGTTTGCCTGTCTACTTGCTGCTTTGTTTCAAAATTTCTAAGAATAGTTTAAAAAGGTATGCCTTTCACTTTCTAAATTAGATTAATCAAAGTATTGTCTCTAAGGACTTTTACTTGAAATGCCAGTTGACCAAGTACCTTTCATATTCCATGGGCATGACTTTAGGTAGAATAGGAAGCTTTGAACCAGTATATGCCTCTATGGTTTTTGTAGTCACCACTGCTTTCCCCCTTTCTGTTGTAATATGACGTGAGTGTTGCAAGAGAAATACTGGCCTGTGACCAGAACTTAAAAAGTCTGCAGAAGTCTAATGAATGCCACTGAAAATGCTTCACCATATTATTAACTTTTCCCCCTCCAAAAATGACATCTTAAAGTATATAGTAAAATGATCATATCAGAAGAAATATTTGCCTCTTGTTCTTCAAATAATTCACAGCATATAAGCATTTTATTTTGTTTGTGTGTGTGTATTTTATCTGTCCAGAGTTTACAAAAGCAATCCACCATTCCCCTTGGTTGATGTTTTCATGTGGTAAGTTGATGACGTGGTTAGCAATATTATCAAGTGGGTGATCCTGATTATGATTTTCAACTTTCAATTAGTATGTGCAACAATACAACCTATGATGTCTTTTGTCAGTCTAAATGCTTGCTGTATTTCCATCACTGCTGTTTCAAATGATCTAACTTGTGTCATTCCCAAGCTTTAGGAGAGTGACTAGCTATCATGAGAAAGTCAGCAAATTATACAGAAGATGATTTTCTTTAGTTTTGCAATTTCCAAAATCATGTTCTAATCGACTTCTAGTTTTTGTTCTTTGCCAATCATCTTCTCCATCAGCCGTAAATGCTAACAACTTGTTTCTTAAGGGTAATGTGTACTTTGGCAATTTGAAGCCAAGGACACACTCACAGTGAAATCCTTCTAATATTCCTTCTGTGGATAAAGGTTTTCACTTTGATGTCTGGTGGGACATTATGAAGTTTACAACAATTTTGAGAAAATAACAACTTTCCCCTTTGTCAAGCAGGCAAGATCCATTTAACAGCCCCCTTTTTTTATTTTTTGCATTTAATTTATTTGGTTCTTCGACATGTTTGCTTTAAGTTGCTTCTTTATAAATTTACTGGAAATCTCCCACATGTTTGCTTTAAGTTGCTTCTTTATAAATTTACTGGAAATCAGGATGGTGCTTCTCAAGCTAACGAGAATGAAGTCCAAGGATATGGGGCAAAATGTTGAATAATGCTGTTTTGCGAGTTAGTCATTTGCAAGTGGTGATTAGAATTTGGATTAGCTTGGGAACTATTCATTCCTATTGCAGCACTAGCCTTTCAGTTTTTTAGGACCTCCTAGATACCATTTCACTAGTCAAGTGTTAGACATAACATGCTCTATTTCTGTGCTGGTATTTTTCTTTCTTGCCTTGCACTATCTAGCAAAACACCCTTTGATCTATAATTCGATCACTTTTTGTGAAATTCAAACCACAGAATGATACAAATGGAAGTTGCATGATCTAGGAGGTAAATATCAACAGATAAGACATTGGGTTGCTCTAACTTGAGAGACTGAGCATAAGAAATATTTTTTGAGGGGCATCTGAAGCATGTTTTAAGACCATCTCTTGTTAAAAAAAAAAATTTGTTTGAAGGCAGTCTATTATTGGGTAAGGGACCATGACCACAGATAATATCTGGCCTTAACAACTAAAAGTGAGAACTTTAGCACTCAAAAAAAAGACTTGAGGAATGGTGTTAATGCTTTTGGAATACCCTTCTAATGTACAAACGCCTCCAACTTCAGGGCATGGGGCCCAGATAATGGAGAAATTTCCATCTCGTAGCACATCATCTTGCAAAATTGGGATGATTTATTCAACTTCTTTTGATTAGCTTATCAACATTGTGGCTGGCTATATATTAAATGCCTTGATGATTATACGATGATTCATGTAGAATTTTAATTGCAGATGAGGTTACATGCTTAATAGGGAAATTCAAATTTAGTTGCAGATTTGAGGTTTTCATCAGGTACAGCAAGCTTTAGGGATAACCTTCTCTCAAAGCTACTATTAGAAATAGATTAGCTGGCTTCTCTTGAAGTTCTGTGGAAGAGTGCGAAGAAATCTTTGCGTCATAAATTAGTTCATCTCATACAATGTAACCACTAGTCCCTGTCCGGAGATTTGATTTAAAATGGTGTTTTACACCGCATTTGTGGACTTTATAATGCCAAGCTGCACCTCCTGCTTGTTGATACTTATTAAAATAGTTACCAATCATCATGATCCATCAAGAGAAAGACCCACATTTCTCTTCCCTATTTTCCAACTCTAATTTAACTTCCTTCTCACATATTTTTCTATTTTATGTTTCTATAGCCTTCAATAACCCATGTGAAGGTTCCTAATCATGATTATGACCTGCAGCCAGTTAAATAGCTAATGGATGGATGATGCACTCTTGGATATCTCTGAATTATCAACTTGATGTTAGAAGCATCTTATAGCGGATAGCAACACCTAACAATTAAAGCCCCAATGCCATCAAGTCGAAGTCTACTCTTCTCAAAAACCATAACCTTTCAGCCTTATCCCAAATTATTTTGGGTCAGTTTTGTGGATCCTTTCACCAAGCATTCTTATTTGTGGACACCGAATGTCCTTTCAAGCTTTTTTATATCTTTCTTTACAACCTCCATCCTTGTTACGTTAGGTCTTGCCCTTTTTTTCCAGCACTGGTAGGATACTTTTCCTTATTGGAGCCTCCTTAGTACTATGGTATTTTCCGAAATCCATTATTGTATGCTAACCTGGAATTTTAATGGTTGCTGAGAGGGATTAATAACCACCAGCATGGTGGCTCATGTTTAGTCAAACAGCATGTTGCTAAATGAAATTTAACAGAATGCTTTCATGGTCATTGCATTTGCAGATTAGGTTGATAGGCAACTTCTTTGAGAAACTTCATGTCCCCTTCTATTTTGGATTGATGAAAATATTTTTCATGTATAGGTATGAATTCTATCCGCTTTAGCACAGCCTTGTTTAGTTAACTCGTTTAAGCTCATCTACCACTTCCATTATGAGTGGGCATATTCTAATTGGCATCCCTTTATATGTCATGTTGAAGTTGCTTCTTGTATACGATATTCTTCACATTCTTAATGAAAAACTTGAGCCTTGCTATCAGTGTGAGAAATCATTCTTGTTTGATGTTATCTGATGCGAAATGAAGTCACATATCTATATTTATGGCCATTACAGAAACTGATGTGTCATTCTTTAAGTGATGAATCACTCAAATCTTCAGAAAAAAAATTGGATGGGATTTTAAAAAAAAAAAAAAAACCAACAAGGCTTTTCATCAATCAGATTTCTGAAGAAAACTCTAGCAGAAGTGACTAAGTAGAGGAAAAATAATTATTTCTGCAACGGCTTTAAAAATTTATTGGCAATGACCATGATTTATGAGAAACAACCATTTCCTAGGAGGATATGATTTCTCATCCACATATTTTCTACTAGGGAGTAAAGGTGGCAACCTGGGGTCTTGGCACGTAATCAGTTAAGGCCAATTGGCAAGAGAAGGGCCTGCCATGTAATCTGTAAGGCTTGCAAGTCTCTTAATTTTTTTTGAAGTGTAGAAACACTTTGATGTGAAGTGATATGGTGACCATATAGGTTGTGCCCTTTGAAGGAACGTGTGGTGACAATTCGAAACACACTAAGACTACTGTTGCACCCAACTAAATCATCAGTAAATAAGGCAATGTTTTGAATCTCCACCAAATCCATGATGTGTGCCTTAAAATCATTAATAAAGAGTATGTGGCATCTACAGTTCAAGTGTCCTTTACACTGTTTGCATTTCATTCATAGCCTTCATTCTGTGTTCTTTCAAATTATATTTTTCTGGTAGATATGGTTTCAACATCTTGCCACTTGACTTGAGCCTGAAAATTGAGCAAGGATTTAAGCATCACTTGCCCATGTATGTTGAGTGCTAGCACTTATAATGATGAATTCTGCCTCACGGTGCAAAATTGTATGCAAGTTTGCTAAAGAGTTCACAACTGGTTTGCTAAGATATGCTATGCTATGACTTTCTTCTACAACATAGGTCAAACTTATTTTCTTCATATTTATATAGAAATATGTTGTTGAAGATATATTATTTACAACTAATGCATAGGAATTTGTAATTTTAAATCATCTTAGATATCATCACTTAGTTCTGCTGAACATTTGCATCAAACAACTTCAAGTAATTTTTAAGACAAAGTAGCACTACATGATTAATGTTATACATGAACAGCATTTTTTTAAGTGTTGTATCGATATCATTTATTGTGAGAAGCTCATATTACAGGTAATACAGTGGAGTATTCTATTGGGATACCACAATCTTAACTTTTATCTGATGTAAAATGACAAACTTTTGTCATTACCATGTTGAATTTCGAGATCAATGATAAAAGCAAGAGTTTTAGACTCTCTAGAGTATAAACTGAGGGTCTCGGCTACATTTTAAACAGTAAAACATGGTACAATTACTTTGTGCTATGCATTGGCCAGAATCTATATGTATTAAAGTTTTATGGCTTGATATGGGCCGGTGTAGAGAGGTACAAATTCTTGGACTATGTTGTAACCTGTTAGTTCTTGGAAGGGTTTGTTTGTCAAGATGTTTTCGTCTTCCTTGATTGCAACATGATCTGTTGACTCTTTTGGGGTGGATTATGTATTATTTCTTGGATAATTCTTGATGCTCTTGGTAGAGATCCAAGGTTTAGCAGAAGATGATTATGAACTGCGAATGTGGTGGCCACATTAAATTGCTTGACTTGCTAAGTTGATGATCTGTGAATAATGTCAACATATATTTGGATTTCATCATACTGTTATCCTCCTTATTAACTAAGATAAGATCACGACTTTGCTAGCTGAGTCTTGTTAAAGCAACTGGTTGCAGTCTCACTGATGGTGCTTAATTGCAATTACTCCAAGGTCTTGTTGCCCATATATTCATTATTATAATTTGAGACATACTTCACAAGGGAGAGCAGAGGTAAGAGAATATAGTAGGATGTGACTTTATCTTTTGGTATTAACTTTATTTTTGAAGTTCTAAAGGGAAAATAAAAAATATCATTAGCTGGTGGAAACTTCATACCAGTTCATTCCTGCATATTAAAAAAGGCACATCCCCATGTTTGTTTCGATATTATAAAATAAAATAAATAAGATTATTGCAGATGCAAGAGGTTGAAAACATCTTTATAGAAAATATCTGTACCTATACTGAAGCATATATTTTACTTATAGCAATCGGTGCTCTAATACCCCTCGTACCCCACCTTCTTCTTTAGAGTAGAAAGATGGGCAACCCATCACCTTAATTGAGAAAATGGACCTAATGCCTAATGTTTAGCCACTTAAGATTCAGTTCAAAGCAGAGCCTGTTAATCATTAACCCTGAAACATGGTTCTATTAATTGTTTTAGATTATTTGTTGATACAATATTCATTAGAAAAGGTTCGTGTGTGTTTGCAAAGTGGAATTTTATCTATTAGAAGCATGATAAAAGATTGGAGTCGCAATTTAGAGATGAAGATCTGAATTTATCTGGAACCACTATCATTTCTCCCGCTGATGTGTTTATTCTGATTCTTTGATCCTACAGTCAAAAAACATTGTATGAAGGCATCATAAAATCATGGTGATGTGGATGCATATACAAGACATCTTATCAGAGACAAACTTAGGTATGCACACCCCATCAATGAAAGCAGTGATAATCACCAAATTGTTTCTCATCAATGCAGATTTCATAGTGTGTGGGCCACTTGATGTGTGCCTGATAAATTATGGAGAAACTACAAGGCTGAGAGTAAGAATAGGGAAAAAGGAAGAATCAAAGACAATGTAGAAAACTGCCAAGCAACCCACCTCAAAGAGAAGTTGATTTTCAATTAACATCTTAACATGAGTATATTAGTTAATGTTAACATTCATGCTGTTTTAAGAAATCCTTCCTTTATTTGCAGGATTTCTAACATTAAGAAATCTCAAAATATAAGGACTCTTTAGAGTCCTAGCCTCCTGGGCAATATCGAAAAAAAAAAAAAAAATCTTAGTAGTACTGCTTTAAAGAGATTTTAATCTTCTAAACATGTCATCAAACTTCTGCCACTCCTTTTTAGAAGTCGACATTTATTTGGTGTGAATACTTATGCGTCTAAACATACATGCTGCTGTGGAATGCAGATGATTTATCTCGCCTGAAAATTGACCGTTTGAGTTTAATCATTGATGTATGTACCAAGGACCCAGATAAGATTAAATGACCCTGTGTGTGTGCGCATCAATGGCTGATCAAAGGAGCAAAGGGGTTTCATGGTTGAATCAGACCTAAGTCAGCATTTATTTGGCTAACCAGATTAGGAAAACAAATCTTGAGGAATATGATTCTCTGAGGCTGGCAGCATCAAATTCAGGGGAAATGGAATAACACCAAAATCAATTGGAAATATTACCAAATCCTATATGATCATGAGGAAAGTCCTTTGGGATATTATCAAATCCTAGAACATTATGTGGGGATTTTCTTATACAATTTTTTTTATATTTGTAAAATAGCCTTCATTTTTAACTATGAATGAATGTGGACATATTTATGGGTTGTTCAAGAGGTATCTACATCTATGCATACAGGTTCTTAGCTATTGCAAAAGCACTCTTGAGTTGAATTGGTTTTCTATTTTCCTTTGTGAGTTGTGAGTGTTAATTTTGTTGCTTTCTTCCTCCTAAGTTGTTTCTGCATTTGTGGGTATATATCTTTCTATACTGAGAGAGAGAGCCATCTGCAATAATCAGCCCTTTGACAAACTCTCAGTTCATATTCATGTCAGGAATTTTACTGTTTTACTTATTATGCATTCACATCTTCAAGCGTAATCACTTGAAATCTTTATGGGAGCCTAAGAACGTTTAGAACATTAAACCTTTGGTAGATTTATGATAAGTTACTCATATTTAGAAATTAATTCAAGGCATGGACTAGATATTCTAGAGGCATGGGGCTTTGGTTGTGTAGACAGATATGAGATCTAAAGAAGTTGAAAGAGAAGAAAATGAAAAAAAAAAAAAAAAACCCTATCCATTACGGTTAGCATTATGGACATTATATATTGACTTCTAGAGAATGCCCAGAATGACTGATGACCTTGATATAATTGTCACAGTCGAATGTGTTAGCAGCTTTTGTATATCGTGCTTGTTCTGGATTGCATCATTGTACAATGAGAAAATTGGGTGACTAGGATCCTTGAAGACTTGATAACCTTTTTTTTCATATATATGTTTTTTAAAGTTTTGTATGCTTTGTTTATATGGCGACACACTTCCTTATCTGTTTCTTGGGGTTGCAAAGGGTATAACACTTGTGTTTAGTACCCATTATAGTTTGAGGTGGGATTGGATTCCGCCTTTCCATTCCCAAGCCTCCATTGGGTTTAGCAATCCAGCTTTTTTAGACATGCCAAACGAATATTTTGGTAGGGCCTACGGTATACAATTTCCTCTTGTTCCCTCCTAAACACTGGATTGGATTGGAAATCAAATCAATCCTATCCCATCTCAAAGCGTCCTTATTGGCTTCATGCTGATTCTTCTCTTTTGTATCATGTTTGGGAGGCCTTTGCTTTGTAATGTTCTTCATTTGGACTTTGTAATACTCTTTGCAGTTTGTTTTGAAAGCTAGTCATCTTTCTGTTGATGTGCCTGGCTTTTCTTCATTTCTTGGTTCATTTGGACTGTTGGAACCTGCGATCCTGATTGGCTTTAGCTCTTCCATTCCTGTTGTTACTTCTTGTTAAATTGAAAACAAGTTTATTGAAAACAAGTTCATTCCATCTCTGAAAAAGGTGAAGAATGTCAAGTTCTAAATATCTAGTTCTTTAGTATGTTGCCTTAAAAGCTGACCTGGCTTGCATTAAGCAAAGTAAGATTTTGAGAATTGTCATCAGTAAATTTGTGTTCGTGCAGCCGCTGTCCTAACTGTCGATATGGTGTTATTAGGCCAAATTAGGATCTGAGAATTTATGTTAATAAGTTTTTGCCCAAACCCCCTTCTTCCTGATTTTGGTCGTGTTATTGAGCCAAGAAAACATTTGTTACCACTAAATTTTTACTCCATGTCATTGGTGCGGTAGTCCCTCCGGTTGTTTAACATTGGTCATCGTTTCAATGTTCCATTGAAGGATTTGTTGCAGAAGTCTGTTTCCAAGATGACACTATTACTGAAGCTTCTTTTGGAAGCCAATTTCTCTGGAGATGAACTGATAATGAGCTTCGTTGGAGCAGCAATTGGTCTTTTTTAATTTTTTTAAAAAAGGAACGAAAATTGCTATTTTCGTTGTTCTAACTATTCCGCATCAGTTGAATGCAATATATAAAATTAATGCAAAACTGCGTAATATTTATGTTTTTTCTTTTTTTTATTGGGCTTGAAATGTTCAGCTCTACATGTTTTCTCACAGCTTCAGACTCACATCTATAGTTATCTGAAGCAGGTTTCAGGGTTTTATGTGAATGATTTTTGGCTCAGTTTATCTTTGCCAAGATACAAAACTCTCAGCTTGACCATGGTGATAAGACCAAATTCATTAGTGGCGCAAGAATGTATAGGAACCTCAGGAGCGGAAATGTAGTGGTTCTTTTTGTTTGCATGTACTTGGGTTTAGCATATTTGTTCACTTAAAAGATCGCTTTGGTTTACCTTTTTTGTTGTGATTTAGCTTGCCTCATCTTCCATGAGCACCTTGTAAACCAGCATATATCTGTTACATTTTAATGCAAAATTTTGCATGTTTCTTGTTTTCTGTTTCCTGAATCAAAAGCCAACGGGAGAGGCAGTTCTCTCTAATTTTGGCCACCGTCCTTGTACCACTCATCAAGAAGCACCTCTTCAATCCTACAGTAAATTCTAGTTAGAGTGTATTCAGAAGCACGAGGAGGGACTTGGCTACAAGGAATCTTATGTGCATTCTTAATTTATTCACATAGCTATCACAGTTTCCAAGTGTTTGCAAGAGCCAAACTGTGCCAATTGCTTTTATTTGCTTGCTAGTAGGGTTAGGACGTTGAAAAACAGCGGTAATGTGGCAGGTCATGGAATGCTATCAAAATTCATTAGAGTTACCCCACTCTTCCTTGCTTTCTTACCCTTTGCTTACTTTGGAGAGGACCCGGGGATAAGAGGTGTCAGAGGGTGGAGTTTTTCCTTTCTTCCTTTCTTTTCACACAGGGCCCGAACAGAAGATTTATGTTTGGCTACACAAAGTCAAACAGATGCCAATAAAAAATTTATTCGGCTACACAGGACCGAACAAAAGATTTCTATTTGGCTACACAAGGCTGAATAGATGCCAATAATTCGGCCCATTAGGGTCGAACAAAAAGTTTATTTTCGATTTTTTTGGGTTAATTATAATTAGGGTTTAAAATTATTATTTGATCGTGTAGGGCGATGCTTCGATCGAATGCAGCATGGTTGGCTCTGATTGTGTGGTGGATTACACAAATGAATTTACAACTTACGAGGTAGGAAAATTTTGATTGCAATTATTTTAGTATTATTTGACTGAGCAATGTTTAAAATTATCTACTAACATAAAACTATTTTTTTATAGATATTCAAAAGTAGAGAAGAAATGTGTAATTGGTGTCGAAAAGTCGGAAAGAGAAATGGATTTGTCATTATTATTAAAAATTCGATACGGGTATTAATGTTAAGAAACCAAGAATTGTTTTTTCTTGCGAGAGGAGTGGTACTTACAAAAGTAAACACAAAGACCAGGGCCAGTGGCACTAAGAAGTGTGGATGTCCTTTTGCCTTAAGAGGAAAGAAATTGGACACTGCAGATGATTGGATGTTAATGGTCATGTGCGGTGTGCACAATCATCCAGCTGCAAAGCATCTCGAGGGGCACTCATATGCATGACGATTATCTAAGCAGGAGACTACAATGCTAGTGGAGATGTCAAAGAGTTTGGTTCGACTTAAGGACATATTATCTACTTTAAAGCAAAGGGATGTCCTCAATGTTATGACAATGAAGACAATCTACAATGCACGGTAGAGGTGCAAGGCTATAGAGATAGCTGGGAGATCTCAGATGCAACATCTTTTGGTAAATTATCTGAGTGTAAATACATTGAGTGTCATAGGAATTGTATTAAGTATGATGCTGTGCGTGATTTGTTTTGGGCACACCCTCGCAGTATAGAATTGTTACGTGCATTTCTTCATGTGTTGATAATGGATTGCACTTACAAGACGAATAGATATCGTCTTTCTCTCTTAGAGATTGTGGGGGTGACATCAACTGACCTGATATTTTCAATTGCTTTTGTATACATGGACTCAGAGCGAGAAGATAACTATACATGGGCATTAGAGAGATTGCGCAGTATCATGGACGCTGATGCTCTGCCTGAGGTGATAGTCACAGGCTCTATTGAATGCAATTCAGAGGGTATTTCCTACGGCAATACATTTGTTATGTAGATGGTATATTAGTAGGAATGTTTTGGTCCAATGCAAAAGGTTATTTGAAACAAAGGAGAAATTGGATAAGTTTATAATGAGATGGAATATACTTGTATTGTCCACCACAGAAGATGAGTTTAATGATCACTGGAGTGCACTCCAAAGAGAGTTTAGTACCTACCCAGATGCTTTACGGTATGTGTCAGATACTTGCCTGAGAAAGTACAAGGAAAGATTTGTCGCAGCATGGACGGACGCATGTAGGCACTACGGGAATGTGACAACTAATAAGTATCACAAGGAATTAATAAATTTAAGAACTTTATAATTTAATTACGCAATTGTTATTTCACTTTTATTTATTTTTATTAACTTTTCTAGGGCTGAAAGTGCACATGCAAGGCTGAAAAGATAGCTTGGATCAAGCCAAGGGGATTTCGAGTCATCTTGGACAAAAATACATAGTTTGATTGAGTTACAGCACAGTGACATTAAAGCCTCATTTGAGAAGAGTTTGACGGTCGTGCAACACGACTTCAAGCCTGCTGAATTCAAAGAACTGCGAGGTTTCATTTCTACAAGTGCATTAAATCAGATCATCGCTCAAGCGAACCGAGCCAATTCAGTTGGGATTGATGATTCAGTTTGTGGGTGTACTATTCGGTGCACACATTGTTTACTATGCGCCCACGAGATTATGCGGTTCAGGATGAAAGGTCGGCCAATTCCCTTTGATGGCATAGATCCTCATTGGAGAAAACTTAATATGGTGCATGCTTCAAAAGTGCAAAGTATTCAGCTGAGCTGTGAACTAGAGTTGGATATAATTGCTCGGAAATTTAAAAAGTTAGATGGGTCTTGGCAATTGCAGATGTTAAGAAAATTGAGAGAGATTGCTAGCCCAGATAGTACTTCTCTTGAAAAACCTGCCAAAAGGATGACTGGTTCATTTGGCCGCGGCCGCGCTTCATTGAAGGTTGATACATCTATCCGCCATAATCCTTCTACCTTTGAGTTGATTCTTTCATGACAAGATAGTTATTCACCTGATATGGGCACTCTACCAATGACGCAAGTGCCAAAGAGGCAGCCAAGGAAGAAGGTACAAAGCATTTCTTTCACCCGTGGGACTGTGCCGACAACTTCCGGGCCCGTGCCGATATGTGTCGAACCCATGCCGGTATGTGCCGGCACATGCCGGCAACTTTCGGGCCCCATGCCGCCAACTTCCGGACCCGTGCCGGACCCTTCCTAGGACATGCCTGATCCGTTCCGGTAACTTCCGGACCCATGCTGGGCCCATGCTGGCAAAGGGCTAGACCTGTGCCGGTAACTTCCGGACCCGTGCCGGCAATTTTCGGACCCGTGCCGTTTGTTATTATAAAGTTGCCATCTAATATCATTCGTAAATGGTTTGCAGGTTTTTCGTCATCGAATCTGGTCATATAAGCCAACAATCTATATTGATCAAATTCCAGATGGGTTGAGGCCATTCATCCAACATATCAAGGATGTTAAAGCTGATGGCAACTGCAGGATTTAGAGCAATAGCTGGCTTGCTGAGATTTAGAGAGGAGGATTGGTTCCGTATTAAAAAAGATTTATTACATGAGTTGCAATGTTATTCAGAGCACTATTGCGCTTTATATGCTGTCGAAGGGAGGTTTGAGGAGATTGAACATGCATTATCATATTTTGATAATTGTCCACCTTATGACCGGTGGATGAGAATGCCGGATATGGGCTACGTTATAGCGTCCCGCTATAACGTTGTCCTATACCATCTCTCCTTGCAACAATGTCTTACATTCCTACCTCTACGATCGGTGCCTCTTCCTCCTGTATCCCGCAAAGATATTGCGGTGGCATTCGTAAATGGTAATCATTTTGTGGAGGTATTAATTAAACGGCTCTTAATCATCCTTAAATGACTAATAATTCATTCTGTTTACTAATTTATATATTTTGCAGGTGTTTCTGTTACCAGGTCATCCCGTTCCCCTAATAGCAAGCAATTGGCAAAAACATCATTTACCCTGTGCTTTCGGATGGGCTACTTCATATGCATCTAGGATTCACCAGTTTAGATAAACGATCTCGGATGTTATTATTAGTGAGACTATTGAGTTGTAGAGTTAATTTTGTTAGCAACAATCAATTTTGTATAATGTTTGATATATTTATATTAATTCAAAAAATTTCATTCAAATTGAGCCAAAAGGAAGTAAAATTTCATTCAAATTTCAATGTCTTTTACAAAAAGATGCACTATGTGCTAAAAGATACAAAATACATGAGGTACATCAGGGATTCCCACTACACCGTTGTCGACGCCTACACCATTGTCGACGCCTGTACTACTGTGGCGATGCATAACTAGGGCCAGGGACATCAGGCTCAACCGTAGAGATATGCTGACCCTGCAACACATATGCAATCTACGATATGACATCGTACATGTACGTCCCCTGTGACGCAGCAGCCTTCTCCCGATCCATATTAAGTATGCTGGTGCAAAGGCCAAGCACATCTGCAATATGCCGGCCTTGCACATCAGCATCATCGGGACGTGATGGGAAGTAGATACTGGATTGGCTCTCTAGAGGGTGAACAGCCACATAAGTGATCCGAGAATACCACTCCAAAAATCCCGATACGCAATCTGAGGGTCGGGTCACCGGATGGCTCCTGCTCGCTGGGCTCAGCAGGTGATCCTCCCACCTCTCCCATAACTGCTCATAGAAGATGTACCGGATGCGGTACGATGCTGCTATTGATCCTCTGCTGGCTCGCTCAGGGGCTAGTGGCGCACGGGGGATCGTCTGTATCCTACCGAACTGTCATAAAACCCTTTCAGGATGATAGGGTTCTACGATATTCATGCACTTCAGGCATCCACTAAAGCATGCAATATCAAGGAATGAACGATCATCCCGGATAAGACGATGGGGATCCCAAACTACCTGCATTATATTAAATCGTAATCAGTTTGATAATGTATGACAAATTATAGAAATATACAAGTGCATGATCCTATGGTGCATGCCTCATCTGCCCTCAATACATCCAATGACTTGCATAGAATCACCAAATGGTCCATCGTAGAACGGGGTGGAGTGCCGGGAGTCCATCGGTGTACGCGGGGCCTAGCATCAGTATAGTCCAAGGCTGGGTGAGGAGTGAGAAAGGGAAAATGCTCATAAATCCATGCATGAAGAAGCGTCATATATTCACTGATCTGTCTAACGAATGCCCTAGACGCAATCCCCAACTACCAATATAAATGAGCCAAGGCACCAGCACCCCAGGCATATGTGCTCACTCTATCCAAATGCCGAAGCAGAGCAAGATAAGCTATAGGCACCCTCGTCCCGCTCTTATCAACAAAAAGTGTACATCCTAACAAAAAAAGCAAATACGCTTGCGCTGCACAGTCTATCCTACGATGGCTATCTCTATCTGATACATCATAGAAATGACTCTTCAGCCACTCTAACCTCACAGACTGACCGCGGACAGATAGAACCTCCTGACGCGCATCATCCCGTGATACATCCAATAGCTGCACTAGTAGGTCCTCAGCATCCCGATCACTCATCCTATCTGTAGACAAGGACACTGAGGCACCCATGACACTAATTCCTAATATGGTGGCAACATCATCCAACGTGATTATCATCTCACTAAAGGGAAGATGGAAGGTGTTCGTTTCGGGCTGCCATCTCTCTACAAAGCCCGAGACAAGAATCTTATCGATGAATCGATAAGAGCAATGCACTAGCTCAAGAAGACCCGACTGCTGAACTATATCCCTGAATCTCCTATTCGATTACCCTGATGCCTACCACTGCCACTCACCTACTTTAGCAGTATAGTTCATGCACTTCAGTGGAGTCTGTTCTTGTAAAATATAAATGGATAACATGAATAACACATATAATAGCATCAAAATAATATATTAAATAAAATACAGTAGAACAATGAACAAATACATGTTGCCTCCAGATGGAGGCTGCAATATGTATCCTAAAACTCCTAAAGACAGACTCATCCTCAGGACCGCCTGGACAAGGCCCATCCGCTTCATAATCATCAACATCCATAGCTGGGATGTCCTCGTCTGCTGTCTCATCTGGGGGCGATGGTGCAATAAGAACCTCAGGAACCTCAGGAACCTGAGGCTCAGCCTGGGTTCTACGACGTCTCCTGGCAGACGCTATGGGTCTAACTCTAACTCGTGAGGGACCAGCATCCATATCTGGAACATTCCATTATTCATTATTAAAATGCAAGATAAAATTATGTCAAAATATTTCATCGATACCTAAACTATTTTAATAATATATTAATAATATATTTATATTAGTAACATATATTTATTAGTAATATATATTAATAACATAAACTCATCTAATAAAAAAAATTTAAAAGATAAACATTAATAATATATATTTTAAAAAATTTTAATAACTCTTTATTAATAACATAACTCTCTTTAATTTTAATTTTTTATTTTTAAAATATAATAATATATATTTATTAATAATATATAATAATAAAACTCATTTAAAATAAAATTTTAAAAGATATATTATCAAATTTTTTAATATCTCTTTAATTATATATTTTTATTTTAAAGTCTATATTATTATACTTTATAGTATACTTTATTATAATTATAATTAATTATAATTATAATATACTTATTATAATACTTTTATAATTATAATACTTATAATTATAATATACTTTATTATTATAATATACTTTATTATAATACTATTATAATTATAATATACTTTATTATAATACTATATATAATACTTTTATAATACTTTATTATAATACTTAATTATATTATATCTTTAATTATAATTTATTATAATACTATTATAATTATAATTTATAATTTAATTATTCTGTTCGGCCTGCTGGGCCGAATAGATTTAATTCTGTTTGGCCCTGGTTGGTCGAACAGAGACTCTCTGTTCGGCCTGCTGGGCCGAGCAGATTTAATTCTGTTCAGCCAACCAGAGCCGAACAAAGAATCGGCCGACCATGGATCGTGGGAGGAAAGCGGAGAGGTGGCGGAGAGGGGGCGGAGGCTTTTGAAGCAGGGAGGGAGGGAGGCGGAGAGGGGGCGGATCGAGTGAGGAAGGGAATGAGGGAGGGAGGGAGGAAAGGAGGGAGGGAGGAAGAGAAAGCTTACCGTGAAGCCGGGAGTCCAGAGCCACTGCCGGGGAAGCCGCCGTTGGTGAAGACCATGAGCGAGAGGGGTGTTAGGGCCCATGGTCAAGGACTCCAAAACATTCACCAACTCTTCCGCGCGATCCACTCCAACACCACAATCGATCCTCCCGAACCGTTTCCAGTAACACACGAGCGTGGTAATTAGGATCTAACACATAAGAAATGAAGAATGCCTCACTGTTATTACGAAGAACGTGGTCTCAGGATTATTAGTCCTTCGAACCACCAGAACACAAGAACACTCGTACAAGGGTTATTAGCCCAAGCACGCCCAAACTTAAGAGGTTATCAGCCCCCAAGTTTACTGGCATAAACGTGCCTATGCCTGGCCAACATTCATAAGCTCTCTAAGCTTACAAAACACAACTCCCCCCCTATTGCTCCTGAGGAGTGCTTATATAGGCATCCTCAGGAGCTTCCAAAATCCTACCAACCCAATTAAATCAAATCTAGATCAAATTTTCAAGATTCTAAGGAAACAATTCGAAACAATTCCTAGAATCAAGGAGATTTGACGATACATGCCTAAAACAGCTTAACTGAAAAGAAAACTAATCTTCTAGAGTTTAGAAGAAACATCCTAAATCTAGAAGATATGATTTATTCAATCACTCCCCACAAGGAAATCAATCTATGAAGATATCTCCATAATGCACTTGATCTCGCCGCCGTCCGCCGCCCTACACGGTGGCGCCGCCGCCATTCTCCTCCATGGGTGGTGAAGCTCCTCCGACTCCCCAGGCCATGCTCGTTATATCCCGCTCGGTCACCGCTAAGACTGGTGGTGCTCCATCACCGGAGGTGGCTGCTGTGGGTAGCCACTCTTGATCATCTGCTACTGGTTGGCTAGGCTGGTGGCCAAAGTCTTGCTGTGGCACTTTGTCAAGGCAAGTATGGGTGCTGGCCCTGGGCTTGCCATGGCATGGCTGTGGTGCTTCGGTCGCGCACGCTATGGGCATATCATGTGCTTCGGCCGTGCGCGCTGTGGGCATGTCAGGGGTGCCCATAAGTGTCACTGGGGCCGCATCTCGCAACTTATCCTCCCCGTCGTGGCCGTGTAGGCCATGGTCTTTGCTTGGGATCCTTTCATTCCTCCTTCCATTAAGTGTACCCTTGTCCTCAAGGGTAAATTGTGGGAACCTTAAGGCTATGTCATTATAATCCTCCCAGGTTGCTTCCTCTCTAGGTAGCCCTCTCCATTGCACCAATACTCTCCAGATCTTCCTTCTAATCCTCCAACGTGGCACCATTTTGTATTCAAGAATCGTTGCGGGCTGTAGTAGCATTCTACCTTCCTCATCGAAGGAAGGCAATTCCTCTACAATCAAGCTAGGATCCCCAACTCGTCTCTTGAGGAGAGACACATGAAACACTGGATGAAATCTTGAGGTTGGTGGTAATTCCATCCGATACGCAACTTCTCCGACACGGGCAGCCACTTTAAATGGCCCATAGTACCTTTTCTCTAGCTTGTAGCTTGCCTTTCTCTTCATTGTCTTTTTGCCATAGGGTTGAAGCTTCAAGTACACAAAGTCCCTGGGCTCAAACCCTTCTAGCCTTCTCCTTTTATCATAATATTTCTTCATACTCGATTGGGCCTTCTTAAGCTCCCTCTTTACCTTGGCTAGTATCTCGTCTCTAGTGATCAAGGCTTCCTCCACTTCCGCATTCTTAGCCGTACCCCTCTCATAAGCCACCAAGGTAGGAGGCTTCCTTCCATATACCACTTCAAATGGGCTAAGTGTGATGGAAGAGTGGTATGTTGTATTATACCAATATTCCGCCCATGACATATAGTCCATCCACCTTGCTTGCTCATCATGGCAATAGCATCTCAAGTATTGTTCCAATGTATGGTTGACCACCTCTGTTTGGCCATCGGTCTGCGGATGGTATGAAGAACTTGTGTTCATTTTGCTCCCTTGTAGTGCAAACACTTCCTTCCAAAAGGAGCTCATGAACACCGATCCCGGTCCGTAACAATGGTTCTAGGGAAACCATGGAGCTTCACCACGTTGTCCACAAAGGCCTTAGCCACACTCTTCATTGTAAATGGATGCTTAAGGGGTATGAAGTGAGCATACTTACTTAAGCGACCCACGACCACCAAAATCACTTCGTACCCTTGACTTGCGGGCAAGCCCTCCACAAAATTCATGGACAAGTCTTCCCATATAGCTTCCGGTATGGGTAAGGGCTGCAAGAGACCCGTAGGGGCCTTCATATCATGTTTGGTCTTTTGACACACGTCACATTCTGCCACCCACTGCTTCACACTTCTCTTTAGGCCCTCCCAATAGAAGAAATGCTTGATCCTCATATAGGTCCTAAGCCATCCCGAATGACCACCTTCTTTTCTATGGTGGAAGTGAGTGAGAATCTCCTTCCTCAGGTTTGGTACGTCGGGCACATAGACATAGGACTTGTAGTAGATAAGCCCATCACGCCATTTGAATCCGGTCACCCCATTACATGGACTCTCAAGCTTCTCTATGATCTCTTGAGACCTTGCATCCAACTCCACGGCCTCTCTAAGCTTGTCCCATATCCTCCATTCAGCTTCACTCAAGGCCATATGTTCAGCCTCATCTTCATACAAAGTCCACATCATTGGACTTCCCTCCTTCCTTGACAACGCATCAGCCACCTTATTCTCCTTGCCGAGCTGATATATAATGTCATACTCGAATCCCAGAAGCTTCACAAGAAACTTCTGTTGCTCTGGCATCACGATCTTTTGTTCTAGCAAGTGTCTTAATGCTTGTTGATCGGTCACTATAGTGAACTTTCTTCCCAAGAGGTAAGGTCTCCACACCTTCACCGCATGCACAACCGCCAACATTTCTCTTGCATAATTGCTCCATGCTTTCTTCATTGGCCCTAAGGCCTTGGAGATATAAGCTATGAGCCTCCTTTCTTGAGCTAGTACCGCCCCAATCCCTTCTCCACTTGCATCAGTATATACTTCAAATGGTTTCTTGAAGTCGGGCAAGGCCAAGACGGGTGTCTTGGTCATGGCTCTCTTCAAGTTCTCAAAAGCTCTCCTTCCATCTTCGGTCCACTCGAAGCCCTCCTTTTTTAGCATGGAGGTAAGTAGCTTGGCTATCAATCCATAGCCTTGCACAAACCTTCGATAGTAGCCCATCAAACCAAGGAATCCTCATAGAGCCGACACATCCTTGGGTAAGGGCCAATCCACTATAGCTTCCACCTTCCGCTGGTCCACTTTTACTCCTTGGCCCGATATGATGTGGCCAAAGTACTCCAGCTCTTCTTGCATAAAGGCGTATTTGGAAGCCTTGATGAAGAAGTGGTGCTCCTTCAAGATCATCAATACTCGCTCCAATTGCTCCAAGTGTTCCTCCACATTCTTCGAGTATACCAAGATGTCATCGAAGAATACTAATACAAACTTCCTCAAGAATGGCTTAAATATATCATTCATAGCTGCTTAGAAAGTTGAGGGGGCATTGCACAGCCCAAAAGGCATCACTAGGTACTCATAGTGGCCGGAATGAGTCCTAAATGCCGTCTTATGGGTATCTTCCTCTTTCATCCGGATTTGATGGTATCCGGCCCTTAAATCCAGCTTGGTGAACACATGAGCCTCATGCAACTCATCAAGCATCTTGTCCACTGTTGGTATGGGAAATCTATCCCTCACTGTTGCCTCATTCAATGCTCGGTAGTCGGTGCAAAAACGCCAACTTCCATCCTTCTTCCTCACAAGCAACACCGGTGATGAAAAGGGACTAGTGCTTGGTCGAATCAAGCCACTAGCCAACATCTCCTCCACTTATCTTTCGATCTCACCCTTTTGAAAGTGAGCATACCGGTATGGTGGCACATTCATCGGTTTGCTTGCATCTTTCAGCACAATGAGATGATCAAATTTCCTACTTGGTGGTAATGAAGTAGGTACCTCCAATACTTCCTTGTGTCTTTCTAAAACCGTCTTCACACCTTGGGGTAACTCCTCATTTCCATCACTATGCTTCTCTTATTGCCCTTCATCTCCTCGGTTTTGGCCCATCACTATGGAGAAGCAATGAGCCCCACCCTTGCATAGTTTCTCAAACATATTGGCCTCGCAAGGCCTTGGCTCTTTTGATGCTAGAGCTGTCCACGTCCTCTTCTTCCCTCCAAGCTTGAACTCCATAGTTATCTTCTCATAGTTGGTGACGACCTTGCCAATGCCTCTTAGCCATGCATTGCCCAAGACAACATCTAGCCCCACCAATGAGAGTACGTGAACATCAGCCGCTATACAGCCTTGGATATTTATCTTCACAGTTCGCACTACCATCTTGCACCTTAGCTTTTCCCCGTTTGCCACCTTCGAAGGCTCTACTTCTTCCCAATGCAATCCCACCTTAGAAAGGACGTGGAAATTGATGAAGTTGTGGGTAGACCTACTATCCACCAATAATGTCATTTCATGCTTGCCAACCCAAGCCATAAGTCGCATGGTTGAGGGCTTTTGTATGCCGGACATGGCATTGAGGCTCAACTCGGCTTCCTCACTTTCCTCATCGCTAGAGGACTCCTCATGCCCGTGCTCTTCCTCACTTGTCTCCCCCAATTGCTCCTCCTCTATCCCGATCATACACATGACCTTGGCTTTCTTGCATTGGTGATCATGGCTCCACTTTTCACCACATTTGAAGCATAAGCCCTTCTTTATGTACTCATCAAGCTCCTCACGACTAAGCTTCTTGACTTCCTTCCCTTTGCTCCTTGAATCTCCCGTAGTCCCATCCTTTCCTTTCCAAGACCCCGTGGAATACAAGGGTTTATAAACCTTGTTAGCCACTTGGTCCTTGACGTGTCTTTTCTCGAAGTGATAACTTTCTTCAAGGATTTCAACCATCCTCATTGCTTCTTGCAGCCTAGTGGGCTGCTTCAACTTGTGCTCCTTGGCAATCCATGGTTTTAGACCATCCACGAAAGTGCCGATAAGTGCCTCCTCAGACCAACCCCTCACCAAGGTTTAGAGTTGTCGAAATTCCTCCACATACGCATGCACCTTGCCATCTTGCTTGAGCTTAGCTAGCTGGCCATGATGGTTGATAATGGGCGAAGGCCCAAATTGCATAAGCAGCTCCCTCTCGAATGCCGTTCACCCGAGCCTTCTTCCTTCCTTCTCATATTGGGCCCGTATCCATCTCCACCATTTGCTTGCCTTCCCATCAAGGAAGAAACATGCTGTAGCCACTCTCTCTGTCCTTGGTACTTCATATATATGAAAATAGTGGCCCGCCTTATCGAGCCACTCATGAGGGTCACCACCATTGAACTTAGGAAAGTCAATTTTTGGTCTCCTTGGTCCTCGGTTGTTAAACCGATTTCCATCATCATCTTCATAGTCACCTCCATGGTAATGTGGCCTTCTAGGTCCTCGGTGGTTAAACCAATTTCCATCATGATAGTGGTGGTCTCTTCTCGGTCTCTCATGTCTTCTAGCATCTTCATGGATCCGGCCATAGGGCATTTCTTCCCCATACCAACTCCCACCGAATCTTTCCTCCGTCCTTGCATGGTTATCAACATCACGGTCAGACTCCTCCTCTCGCAGCCACCTTTCCACTACCTCGTGCTCATTCTCCACACGCCTGCCCAATCTAAGAGGTTGCCTTGGTCTAGGCTCTCCCCTTGTGGACTTAGAAATGTGAGTTTCCCTCCCATCAATGAGTTGCTCCTCTTCCACCCTTGGGGTTTGTCCGCGGTTGGCCCCATTTGCTCCTCCTCCAAGTCTTGCCAATATTGCTTGCAAGTCTCGTCTCATGCCTTCCACTGCCTTCATGTTCTCCTCCATAGCATTAGTGACGGAAGTGATGGCTCCTTGCATGTGAGTCATGTTGGTGGTAGTCTCCGCCATCTACTCCTTCATCCAAAGAGTGGATGACTCCAAAGCTTCAAAGCGGTCTCGGTTGGATGGAAAAGTACTTGATCCGGCCTCCATTGGAATATGGGCTGCAACAACAAGTCCAACCTTGGGTTCTCTCCAAAATGAAGATCAAACCCCCTCCCATGAAGAACTTTGCACGGACAACTTCCGACCTTGGGTTCTCTCCAGAAGAAGATTGAACCCCCATCTCAAATAATAACTCCAACAAGAACAAACAACTACTATAACAATCTCAACGAAGAGAATCAAAGTAAGGTTTGCTCGTGATTACCCCGCTTGAAGCATAGAGATCTTCAAGCAACTCCTTTCAACGAAAGCACCAATTTGTTAGGGTCCCCGGTCAAGGACTCAAAAACATTCACCAACTTATCCACGCTATCCGCTCCAACACCACAATCGATCCTTCCGAACCATTTCCAGTAACACACGAGCATGGTAATTAGGATCTAACACACAAGAAATGAAGAATGCCTCACTGTTATTAAGAAGAACGTGGTCTCAGGATTATTAGTCCTTCGAACCACCAGAACACAAGAACACTTGTACAAGGGTTATTAGCCCAAGCACGCCCAAACTTAAGAGGTTATCAGCCCCCAAGTTTACTGGCATAAACATGCCTATGCCTGGCCAACATTCATAAGCTCTCTAAGCTTACAAAACACAACTCCCCCCTATTGCTCTTGAGGAGTGCTTATATAGGCATCCTCAGGAGCTTCCAAAATCCTACCAACCCAATCAAATCAAATCTAGATCAAATTTTCAAGATTCTAGGGAAACAATTCGAAATAATTCCTAGAATCAAGGAGATTTGACGATATATCCCTAAAACAGTTAACTGAAAAGGAAACTAATCTTCTAGAGTTTAGGAGAAACATCCTAAATCTAGAAGATATGATTTATTCAATCACTCCCCACAAGGAAATCAATATCTGAAGATATCTCCATAATGCACTTGATCTCGCCGCCGTCCGCCGCCCTACACGGTGGCGCCACCGCCATTCTCCTCCATGGGTGGTGATGCTCCTCCGACTCCCCAGGCAATGCTCGTTACATCCCGCTCGGTCACCGCTAAGACTGGTGGTGCTCCGTCGTCGGAGGTGGCTGCTGTGGGTAGCCACTCTTGATCATCTGCTACTGGTTGGCTAGGCTGGTGGCCAAAGTCTTGCTGTGGCACTTTGTCAAGGCAAGTCTGGGTGCTGGCCCTGGGCTTGCCATGGCATGGCTGTGGTGCTTCGGCCGCGCGCGCTATGGGCATGTCATGTGCTTCAGCCATGCACGCTGTGGGCATGTCAGGGGTGCTCATAAGTTCTACTGGGGCCGCATCTCGCAACTTATCCTCCCCGTCGTGGCCGTGTAGGCCATGATCTTCGCTTGGGATCCTTTCAAGGGGACCATGAGCGAGAGCGAGAGGGGGAGCACAGTCGGAAGGGGGAGACACTCAATAATTTTGGAAGGAGGGGGGTGATGAAGGAGGAAGAGATAGTTTATAAATTTTATAAATTTAGGGAACTACTAAGTAAAATTGGTTTTGGGGGCGGAGGGCTCCTCAGCAATGTTCCCCGGCCCACCCATAGGGCAGAATTGAACCGGGCCGTTCCTGCCCACGAGCCGCGGGCGCCCAAGGCTATCTTGTGATTTCGACAAGAAGTTATGGGCATTCTCGTCGGTGTCCATGATCTAAGAAGAGCGCGCGCTGAAACAAAACCCCATGGACCGAGCTCGCAGCGAAGGGGGGGAAGAAGCAAACGAAATGGAGGGGGACGAGAGAGGCGGAGGAGCAGGCATGGCGACCAACTGGAGGAAGGAAGCGGACGAGAATCTCAAGAGGCTCCACTCTCTCCTCTTCGGCGCCGATCTCGCCCTCGACCGCGGCGATCCCGCTACCGCACGCACCCTCGCCTTCCGCCTTCTTGGCTTCCTCCACTCTCGCACCCACACCCCGTCGACGCCGCCTTCGTTGCCCCCATCATGGCCCAGGCTTCCTCTATGCTCGCCGCCGCATCCCGCGCCCTCGCCCCCGACTCCGATCGGTAGCTCTCTCTCACTCGTTTCTCTATATGAGAAGATGATGTTTGGATTTGAGCTCTTTCTCTTTTCCCGCTTTTGTTTCGATGCACCTGGTACTAATTGATCTTTTTCTTGTTTAATTGGTGAGGAATCGTTTATCAAGTGTTTTCTTGTAGCTGAAGCCTGTGTCTTTTTTTTTGGTTGCTGTGAAGTCTTAGGTAAAATGGAGCCTTTCAACTTTTATATATAACGAATGTAAGGAGAAAAAAAAAAGAAAAAAGGACCAAGTCCTCCGTTTCTGTGATTCTTTTTTTTTCTTTATCTTTTGGAATGTTAGGAAAATGGATCCTTTTGACTTGGTATAAATTGTATAGTATATAATATAAGAAATCGACACAGGCAAAGGATTGGTGATGCGTTGGTGTGAATGGAAAATGACAGATATGGGTAAAATTATTAGGATTTGTGTTTTAAAATGAAGGTGAGGTTATTCTTGTGTATATGGCTCGATAGAGTTCTGTGACTTCTATTGGTCTTGAAATGAGACAACTGGAGCTAAGTCTGTTTGAGATCAGCTGAGTTATACTGAGAGTGTGCTCAGATGGGTTCAAGATCAAATATACCTGTTTGATCTCAGTTTTTGTTCACCTGAATGAGTTAGTTCTTGAGCCTGCAAACTGGTGATTTGGAGACTTGCATTGTTTATAAGCCAAGCTTGAGAATGTGACTTATGCTCAAACAAGTTGGCTATCCGGCAGAGTTCGTTTGCAGCCCTAGAGTTTCATATTTTTTTCAATTTGTATACAGTAAATGAAGGGTTGATTAGGGAACTTTCTGAGCATTATGCATGACATAAATCTGATCAGGCAATTGTACATATTCTCACCTTCTGAGGCATGAACCAAATCTGAAATTTGTCTACACGGTCATTTACAATAATTTATCATCTTACAAAACATGAATCAGATTGTGGAACCTTACATGCTTGAGGATTAAAGCTGGCTCAAAAAATTTTCAGTATTATTTATATTCTTTTTAGAAGTATGCCTATAAAAATAATATGCTGCACTTCAATAGATGTGCATCAATGCTTCATGTATACTTAACTAGGGATCTAATCATGCATATCTGACAGACTGCTGGCTTCTTATTAGAATCAGTTGTTCATAATCATCCTGACTGATAGAAATGTGATTGATCATTAATACAAAAGAGAGATATATTGTATTTTTTTCTGTAATACTGTATCAGAATGCTAAAACAAGAATTAGAGCAGATGGGACACATTGTTCCTTGTGTTATTCCACCTTCATCATCTAGGAAACTAGCAAAAGTGATGCTGCATTTCCCTATTTACCTGTGTATAAATAGAAGTGCCATATGGACATGGTATATTTCTCTAGCTTGGTATATATCTCTAGCTCATTATTATACCAGTGAATCTGATGTTATTGCTTGCTTTGAACGTGTCATTCAGTTGAATGATAACCCTTTATGCTTTATTTTTTTTCCTCCTTTCATTGTTGCCCTTTTCATCACTAATCATTCTAAGAAATGATAACTTATGAATTCAGCCAGGCATTTGAACAGGCAAGAAAAGATGTGGGCCATGTCTTTGTTAAGAGAGGGGATGTTGACATTGAGAAGATTAAGCAGTCAAAGTACCTCCGATCTTTCCTTCAGAAATCCGATGGAAGTGATGTTGGTCAATTGGTACGTTTCTGACTTGTAGAAAGGGAGTTTTCGATATATTTTCATCTTTCTCATAATAGACTTGTTGACTGCCAATACCAGTGCAAAGTTCGGATGTAAAAGGTGGAGGGTTAAGCTGAGTTCATAGCCAGTTTAAAAAAAGCATGCAAAACTATGAAATGGATTCAAATTTTGATACGTATGACTGTTAGGGCTGAGACTTGCAAGCTCAGTACTGAACTCCATGTTGGTACATCTTGGCACAGTGTTGGTATATTCAGTATAAGGGTTGGTTTAGCATATCGATACTTAGTATGTCCTGTATTGGTATGCCCCTCATACTGCATATTGGTTCAGTACCAGTATGCCTGGTTTGCACCAATATGGATCAGGACAGTGTACCATGAGGGCTAACCAATTTTAGCACCAAAGGTTGCCTTAAACAAGAATGTTTGGTGAATGGAGGATCAAGAAAGCTGGGACAAGGCTCGATGGACATGGTAGATAATGGACTTGTTAAACAAACATTGTATTCTTTTAACATTCACTTACATACATGATAACTTGTTTGTCCAATTAATGAGTTAAAATAATACTTACTTTCTTTTCCTTGAGTTATTCAAGAAAACATGATTAGAAGCTTAGAAATGAAGTTTGTACTGTATTGTTAATAATATTCATGCCAACGATTATGTTTGCCTTTTCTATGTTCAGATTAACAATGTGTCATCACATGGCAATTTACCATCTCTTCAAGGTTTTGCTAAACAGGAAGCACACCAATCTATGAAGATTCAACCAGACACACAACATGTGAAATTGAGCATCAGGACATCAAAGCTTATGACACAAAAGAAGATAACATCGATATATAGCGGCCAGGACATGAAGCCAAATAATATTTCTAACAAAAAACAACTGAATTCCAAAGATAGCACTCTCCAAGAGTGCATTGATGTTGATAATGAATGCCCAAGCAACCGTAACCATTGGAAGAGCCAAGGTCGACCTTCTAATATACAAGTTGAAGAGGAAGAAAGGCCTTATGGGATGACACTGAAAGCAAAACGCCGTCAAACAGAGTTTAAAAGTCCAATATGTGAAAGTGCAAAATCTCCATCAAGCTATGAGGAAGCCAATATGGATAACTATGGCAATGGATTTGTAACTGCAAGGACAAAATTGGTATTTTTTAAATTACTCAAGTTTTTTAGCACTGATGCAGTATCTTGTGTTTTATGATCACATAGGCTACTTAAGTAATTCTGATATGATTTCTATCCCTTCACATGTGGAGAACCATCAATTCCTTTTCTTTTCCTTCTTTTTTGTTTGAACCTTCATAAGCTCTGCTACTTTAGCTGCCTCCTAAATTTTGTCCACTCTCATAAAACATCAGGAAACATTCATGAAAGCTTGTAGAATAGCAGTCGAGGGTACAATATCTTATACTGCAATCCCCAAGCTATTGTGGGATGTTATGCAGCCAAACATTTATAGGGTCAGTTAGGTATGGGTCTAGACAAATAACTTGTTGGATCATATCATACTATAATGTATAAATGTCAAGAGTAAATATTTCGAGTACTGCCAAGAGAAAATGTGGAGACATTCATGTGTTTTTGGGGCCTAGCTGACTTATGCCAAATTAATATGTGGGATAATATTTATTATTATTATTTTTCTGATAATATTTATTTTTCTAGGTCGGTGCAAGAATAAACTATATTATCCTTATGTGAGAGGTTCTACTGTTGCATAAAATATATCACATATTTATGTGCTTGCATTTCTCCAAAAAGTTAAATTCATCACATAATATCTATGGCTCCTTGCAATCATGGGGATGAATTCTCTTGGCTAGCCTGTGGTTCATCTAAGAATATTACTTCGTCATTTTTTTCTAATTTCACAGGATCGCTTTTTTTTTTTTACTCATAAATATGAGTTTCTTTTAAAACACCTATTTGTTGTGCTTTCTATTTTCTTTGCTTGTCCTTGTTATTAGCTTGAATTTTGCAGCATTAAGCTGGTCTCAATATTGTGGCTGCATATAATTGTGCTGACACCGTTGTTGCGTTTATTTCATTCATTGTTATGATTTTCTTTGCCTCCTATAGCTGACAAATCTTGAATTCTTCAAGCCATATCTTTGATAACTAAATGAGTTAATTTGGGTTGCACAGCATTTAAATTTTAGAAGCTTGAACGTTTCTTCTATGATTTGTGTGTTAGTTTGACCAGTCAAGTTGAGAATGTATAATGAACACGGTCATTTTTCTACATCTCCTCTGATTACAAAATACTTTGTTTTTTAATAGATGCTATCAGTCTTTTGTTGAAAATATCAAAGTTTGTACAGCTAGAACTTAAGGATCTATCTTTTTGTTAAACCTCATAAAACAAGATACCTAATTGTGCCTTCTTCTGAACCTTCATCTTATTTGTAGGAAATGGATGCTAGGCAAAGGCATGGTCTTTCAGGACCTCGAAATGATTCTGTATCTCCACAAAGTGATAATAATCCATCAGGAAACCATAGAAACTACGGCATGAGGTATGGTGGTTCTCATCGTGGTTTGCGAGGTAATTTTGTCCCCCCTATCAGGTCCAGTGGAGGAAATTCAGGTAATATGGTAAGCTCAAGGTTTTTGGGGAAATGTGATGATACCCTGGAGGATTCAACAAAAAAATGGTTTGTATCAGAAAGCTCTTTGATGATTTATAAGTCACAGTTCAAAATAATTCCTTTTTGTTTCTAAACATTTATTATGTAAGTTTGCTTGTGTTACTTTAATGAAATTGTTGAGGAGCTTTCTTTAGTTATTTTCTGAAAACAATTATAGTCATTTGAATTGGCTTAGGTCGATATTTCAGTTAATAATTTGAGACTAAGATCTTATCCATTTATTCACAAACTTCTTAAATTTTTTAAAAAAGACTTTATTCTTTCTATGCATATACTTTAAAGTTAGTTTTGTTCAATAAGTGTAGTTATTTGACCATTGTAGCTCGGTCAAATGTAGTTCCTTTTACAGCTGTAATCACTTCAATACAAATTTTATTAGTTGGATGATTCAGATATTCATGGTTCAGATATGCTGACAAATGATTTATGTACTCACATTCCTCATCCTGATCTAAAATGCGCAAATTATATTTCAATTGGCCAATTATCATAATTAGGTATTTTTTGACTGTTGATCAATTATTTGTTATCAATAATGTGGTGAATTTGTTAATGCTGATTTGAATAGTTGAAGAGCCTATCTCATATTTACTATTCCCTGGAAACTTATTATGTGCCCACAAGACTTCAGTCCTGATTTTCTGCTAAATAGGCCTTTTAATTTAGCGTCTAGCCCACCATTTATCATGCTTGATCCATACCATCAGCATAATGGAACTTTTTTTAAAAAAAATTCCTATGGCATTCTTTATAATGGCATGTTACATCTTTGTATGAGGAAAGTCTTTTGTGATATCTTGGGGCCTTTGTCTGTTTTCTAGTCATTGACTAAAATAATGTCATGCCCCATAAATTGTTTCTGATCCAGTCATTCTTGCCTAGTTTGGTATATCAACTACAATCTCATACTGATATATCAAATGATCAACTTTATTTTTATCTGCGAAATATACACTACAGCAATTGTTTCTGATCCAGTCATTCAGAAATTATTTATTCAGAAATTATTTCAGAAATTATTTATTCTGATCCACTCTGTTGTATATGTGGGTTATCCATTATGTGGTATTACTCAACTTTGATTGCATGTCTGATGGTACAGATGCTTGTGCTGACATATCATGCAATGCACAGGAGACTCAACTATGTAGAACAACTAGGTGGCAAGATTTAAGATCATGATAGAATTGTTGATTGATTAGACAATCATGATTCAGTTTCATAATATTAATGAATTTGTTGATGGTAACATTTGAAAATGGAAAATTTTAAACATGTTCCATGCTTAAGCTCCATGCTGCTTTTCTTTTGCTAAATAAGAAACTATTTTTGGGCAATAAATAATAATTTTGTAGTTAAGAAATTAAGCCTTGCTATAGCGCAAGGTTTTGATCCCATGTAATGTGTTTGTAACTTATTTTGTTTGCAATTCTATGTTTTTTGTTAACTATGTAAGGGAAAATTTTCTGGACTTTCATAATGTAAAAAACTAACAATAGGTGACGAAATAGTATTTCATAGTCATTGTTATTGTTATATCATAGTCATACATATTGTTCTGATATGTAGTGTTCTTATTGTAAACTCATCTTTTGCGTTGTCATGAAAGCTTAGTGCTAAGACACCATGGTGCCTGCTCAAGTATTTTCAGACAGTCTGTCACTCTGTAATATAGTGCCTAACATTTTTTCAGAAATAACATTTATTCTTTCTGCCTTTTCAAATTTTAACCTTTTTTTAAAAGAAGCATTAGTGAAAACACTGAAATATCTGTCAAAACTCCTCTAGCATACGTTTAACAAGTCAACAAAGGTTTCAAAAAGTGGTTTCTGTTCCATACATGAACAACTACATCCCTTGAGGGCTGACACAACACCTTGGTGGCACAACAGCTAGTTTGATATGGTCTAATTTATTTAGGAGATTTATTATGTCACAAAAAAATCCTTTCCTTTAGTTGAAGAGTAGCTATGAAGCACATATACCGTACTACAGCTTTGTCCACATCCAATATGTATTGGATATGACAATGCCTAGAACATGGTTTGAATAGTCTTGGATACTTAACATTAATACCCATATATGTCATTTCATTCCAAAAAAAGAGTTACTATCGCATACAGTGAAGATGTGTTTAAGATACATTCTATACACATCCCAAATACTATTAGATGCTGTTTTCATTGAGTTGAGTTGGGCAAGGCAAACAATGGCCAGATCCAGAAATATATTTTAGTGCCAGTTATTCTAAATGTTTAAAATTGTACATTGTATACAAAGTACCCTTGAATTTGTTTTCAAAATATGCTGATCTTTGATGTTTTGATCACAGCCTAGAAATGTTATGCGGTTCTGATGGTGAACTTCCGGAGAAGTTAAGAAATCTGGAACCTCGTCTTATTGAACATGTTAGTAATGAGATAATGGATAAAGATCCTAATGTTCGTTGGGATGACATAGGTAAATTTGTGTGATTTCAGAATGTAACTTTGCATTATGGTTTCAATAACTTATGCATATTCATGACATGCTCTTCTAGAATATCTTATCATCATTGTGCTTATGTCATAGCTGGCTTGGAGCATGCCAAGAAATGTGTCACAGAGATGGTTATATGGCCTCTACTACGCCCTGATATTTTTCGTGGTTGTCGCTCTCCTGGGAGGGGTCTGCTTCTATTTGGTCCCCCTGTAAGTACTCTAGATTATAGGAATATCATATGATTATTGGTTCAGGTTTAACCGAATGAATATTTTGATCTTAGGGAACGGGCAAAACAATGATCGGGAAAGCCATTGCTGGAGAGGCCAAGGCAACTTTTTTCTACATATCTGCCAGTTCATTGACGAGCAAGTGGGTGTGTATTTCGCCAGCACTTATTTTTTTGGTGTGTGTGCACACACGCGCGTCACACATGAACATTTGGAGTTTTAAACTTCTACAAGCTGTTGCAGATATGCAGATGTATCTTGGTCTATCAAAAAGATGTTATGAAAACTAGGAATCAGAAGAACATGTCTTCATCTTAGTTTTGTGCACTTATATTAGGGGAAAAGCTGAATTGTTATAAATACAAAAGCCATTTGTACATTAATACATTGTATGCTTCTGTAGCATAGTTGAAATAGACATTGGTATTATATTTTGACATGAATAAAATGTAAAAACTGAACATGGCAACTTCCTGAATTTTGGACATAATTTAGATGGTGATACCTATATATCTATCTATCTATAGACAATTGGAGTATCTGTGTGCTTGCTGGCTCACATGTGCCTGCATGTGAGCACATCTTCACATGTGAACACATGCATAGAAATGCACCACAAGCGCGCACACACACAAAAGGATGGAGCACGCGTGCATGTATTAATGTAGTGCATGATGTTGCTGCAACCAAACTGATATTTGTTCTAGAAATCAAAAAATGAGCCAAAGTTCCAAGCCAATTTGTTATATCACATGCAGAGAAAAAAGAGACAAAAGGACCTGACCACCAGGATGAATTTTTCCTAGTCCATTGATGAGACAAATTTACTACATAGACTTACTACGTTTTAATTCCTGAATGATCATATCTGTAGCTTTTACTTCTTAGTTGATGGCAAATCGAGATATTTAAAAAGATGTGTGCCTGAGCATAGGAATTGGTTGTTATATTGGAGTAGGTGTTAAACTAGAGCACAAAAATGAAGTCTGTGCATGCTAATTTGGTGGTGTTTTTTTGATGGTGGATTTAATCTGCCAGAGGTACATATTTAATACATTCATGTACCGTCAGAATATGGACTACTATTGCTGTTCCAGCAAATATTATCTTTTACGGTGAAGCATTTAATATTACTTGTTCCTCTAGATTGGTGAGGGCGAAAAGCTGGTGAGGGCACTCTTTGGGGTTGCCAGCTGTCGTCAGCCTGCAGTGATATTTGTGGATGAAATAGACTCACTTCTCTCTCAGGTAATGGCTGTTAAATCTTGTCTCCTCAAGTCCCTGGTCACAAATTACCATTGACTGACAATGCTTCACATAAATGCAGCGGAAGTCAGAAGGTGAGCATGAATCAAGTAGAAGACTTAAAACACAATTTCTGATTGAAATGGAAGGCTTTGACAGTGGAAATGAACAAATCTTGCTCATAGGTAAACTAATTGATGGACTTCACATATCATCTTTATTGGTTTGGTAAGAATTGATAGATATCAAATATTAGTAAAAGATATGGTTATGAATGCTCCCTTGTGCCGGACGTTAGGCTTGGAGCTTTTGATAAGCTGCTACACACTATGATGAAATGTAGCTGGTTTATTCTGTCACAATATTTTTGCATTGTTTACTTGGAATATGTTTTATGTTTGTTATCCTATTCTTTATTAATAACTGAATTGTACCGCAGGAGAAAAAAATAATATGATTGTTATCTTAGAGATAGTGACTTTATTGCAATAAAAATAGGTGCTACCAACAGACCTCATGAGCTTGATGAAGCAGCACGCAGGCGATTAACAAAGCGATTATATATACCTCTTCCTTCCTCAGGTGAGACTTTTTTGGTGTATTGCTTTTATTTATTTATTTTAAAATTTCTAATCCACTGTTTTGCTGGTGTTAAAGAAGCAAGAGCTTGGATTGTCCGTAATCTATTGGAGAAAGATGGGCTGTTCAAGCTTTCAGAGGAAGATACTGTTTCCATCTGTAGATTAACGGAAGGCACCTATTATCATTTTACCATGCAGTTCCTTGTTTACAGCACCATGTTAAAATATCCTTATCTTGCTTTTGTCCATTTAAAATGACTTTTTGTGTTTTCAGGTTACTCAGGTTCGGACATGAAGAATCTAGTGAAAGATGCTTCTATGGGGCCACTTAGAGAAGCCTTGCGGCAGGGTTTTGAGATTACAAAGCTGAAAAAGGAGGATTTACGACCAGTTACTCTTCAGGTAAACATGATCTGATTTATGAGTGTATATAATTTCATCAGTTTTATGTGCTGCTTTACCTGTCATCCTTCAATTATATAATGCAAAATGTATTTTGTCTGATCAAGCTGATCTGATTTTTATTGCTTCTACCAGGACTTTGAGAATGCACTGCAGGAAGTGAGGCCTTCTGTTTCCTTGAATGAATTGGGTACTTATGAGGAGTGGAACAGACAATTTGGGAGCTTGTCAATGTAATTATCAAATAAATATATGCAATGGAGAACTGTAAGTATCAGCTTTAGGCCCTACTACTGAACCTAATGTTTTTCCTCATCATATATCATTGTTGGTGGTCTCATGTCTCTTGTATTTCTTCAGTATAACAAAAAATGACATCTTATTTGTGCAATTTGATCTTAGGAAACAGTACTCCAGAATAAAAAGGCTGAGGGTTACCCAGTGATGGCCTAAGTCTAAAACTTTGGTTTTAGAGGCATGAAGGCAACAAATCTGGAGCTGGAGTTTATGGATACTAAAGTTGCTAACTACAGCAAACAAATGTTACTTAATGCTTTCTATTTTCTGTGTCTAGGTTGTAGAGAATTGTAAGGTACGCTGCTATTAGATATATGCCCCAAGGCTTTTCTAAATGTTTGTTGTTTCTTTCATTTCCAAATCAGGAGTAGTTGTGGGTTTTATATTTGCCTTAATAGATTCAAAATGACTTCAGTATCTATCTGAGCTTTTGATTTTATTGTTTTTAGGTTTGGTACTGATTAGTTAATATAAAAGCACTACACCAACATGAGATATTCCTATAATTGTTGAGATGGTTAGTCCATGTGTTAGTTACAATGCCTGCTCATTGTTGCTTTGACACCTGATAGCAGTTTGTTGTCCAATGAATCCATGGTGCTGCTGTTTGGTATTGACTGCTCTACATTCATGAAGTGTCATCAAAGACCATCATCGTAGAGCTTCGGGTGTATGTAAATACATCTTATGATTAAGGTTCAAGATTATGGTTTGTCCATGTCATGAAGAGGAGCAAGCTATTGGCATCAAAGTAGCTTTTTTATTTTTATTTTTTCTATCAATAGCAACATGAAGAGCTGTTTGATGAGTTCGGCTAGGTCAAGTAGGTTTTTGAAAAATAACAGTTTTTTGGGTGCAAGATCTGTTGGTGGCAATTGAGTTTGACTTGAATGCGTTTGAAAATAGGAAAATGCAATTAGCTGATTTTGAGGGGACTCTGCATCAGGTATTGCTTTCTTCATTATGGTAGTCGTCAATTTAATGATAAGTCAAAGAAACAATAAGTTGAAATTCATGTTCATTTTGTTAAATGTTAAGTCAATTAGCATCTTAAACAATGCATAAAATTGTAGTTTTTCAGCCATGTTTGAGTTTGGGCCGGATTTACCAAAGGCCTACTTATGCTCTAAGCTAGTTATGCTGTCGGCAATGTCAAGTTTGAGGTGACTGTCTTGATTTGGCTCTTTAGTAAGATTTGAGTTAGCGATGAATGTTGCAGCTTTATCGACGCTTGCCTTCTCCTTTCATCTCAACTCTTTGCAAGTGCAAGAAAGGCTTAGGGTTTGCCTTTTGATTGCATGAACTTAGCCTGATAAAGTAGGTTCCATTTCTCTGAACTAGCCCTCTAGGTTTCATGATGGACCACAGGTTGCTTTATGAAGGATTTTGGTGATTAACTCAGGTGTCGATGGCAGGACGAAAATTGAGCATAGAACTTGATTTGCATTGATGGTTATCGCTTGATGCCTAAAGCTATACCTTGTAATAGAGCAAAGCTTGTTGGTTGAGGTTGAAGTTGGTGCAATGTCAGTCTTAAAACAGTTCGAAAGTGTGGATGTTAATTAAGAAAATGATGATTTAGACCATAAGAGAATGCTGATTTATACTTGTAATTGACAAACTAATTGTAATCATGATTCTTATCAATTATTATTTTATGAGGATCCTGAGACTATAGCTATGGGAAGGATAAGCATTAATATCATATCACCAATCAACTTCTTGCAAAATGATTATTGGATATAGTGAACCTAGAATAGCACTTAGTTTTTGTTGATGTTGAAATTTGGACTTCCAAGTGTCATGATTTGTTGGAACAATGCACCCTCCTATCTCCAGATTGGATCCTTGTGTTTTTTGGATCGTTGTATCTAGGTGTTGTAAGGCTGCTTTTATAGGTGTTCGAGAAGAGTATTGGAGGTGGACTCCGTCAGATTAGGAAAAGAGGAGAGATTTGCTTCGAGTTGGTCGACCAGATCTCCATGTGGACATATTCGACACAGTAAATAAGAATGAGGTCACACACAACAGCTGATGAGTCCTTTGGTAAAAGGACGTTAGACGATCAATCTTGAGAAGGTTGGACACATCAAATTCATTTCTTGAGTGGGCGTTCATTATGAATCTCTAGTAGTTTCATCACGTTAGCCTTTTGCCATGTAAGCAGTCAAGGTCGAATTATCCCACATCAGGTGGTCCTTACGTTTGGAAGTTTCGAGCCTATATTTTTCGCTCAAGTCATAAAAATAGCTTATCTGGTGCTTCAACTGACTCTACTTTTACCCAATTGATTTTGCCCAAGGTGGCCTTTCTTGGATCCAACAATATGGTACTCTTCTTTTGAAATGTCAAAAGAAGAAATATCGTATCAAGAACTGCACTATGGCAGCTTAGTGTTTGCAGCCTGAGGAGTATAGTTAGCTTTATTCGAACTATCGAGTGGTTTAGCGATTGAGGCAATGAGATGATTGTGAAATAATTGATTTCAATGGATATGCTTTCGGTGGAACTACTTTCGCAGCTCGGTACAAACCCTCTTAATTCATCGATATCATGGGCATAATCATAATGGAACTGACAGTATTTACTTCAATCCTGATGATCCTTCATCTTGTTGGACTACTTTGCGCAGTTTTTAATTTTTTGGATCTGCAACAGGATCTGATTGAACAGAGCATTTAACGGTATGTATTTTTTAAACATTCGAGGAGGCTTATCCTTGATTGGCGAAGTGCTTCTTGGTTTTTAAGCTTTTTTTTCTCATGTCCTTTGATTGCATGCCATTTCTTTCAACTCGCCTCCTGGCTAACCTCTCCTCTTCCTCCTTTTGGGCTGCCAGAGTCTTTTTGGCAGTAATGTATTTCTTGGTTCGGCATAGTAGATCATTGAGGTCTTAGGGAGGAGGGTCTTTTAGCTAGTGAGAAGCTGAACCTTGAGTCCTTTAGGCTAGTCATCAAGGTGACGAAGATAACTAAAGTGTCCAAATCCCATCGCACTATCGAATCACTAAAGGTACTCCCTTAATCACTTATTCTTTTTTGCTTAAGAGTCATCAATGATGTTGAGGCCTTTTTGCACATCTAGTTAAAGTAAAATGGAACGTATGGCATGTGTTCGCATTCGGGGCTTTGTGCAATAGTATTAGTCCTTAGAAGCACTCTAGATGGTTATTGGGTCAGTTATGCCATCGTATGATTCTCAAGATGAAATATGCTACATCATGATGTCAATTTTCTGATTTATCTCTTCGAATCGACGCTCCAATATTATTTGGCTTATTGATGGCATCTTCGGACTCTCCTACACGTCCAAACTGAAAAGGCAGCCTTGCGGTTCTTTCTCAAGGTTGGCAAGACGTGTTAGCTTATTAGGGAGGATGATATTCAGGATCTTTTTGAGGTTGATCAGAACGGATGACCTGACGAGATCATGGCTCTACTTTGGGATCAACTTCATAATCATAATCAAGCTATCGAGCAACAAGATTTTGGATTATTGTCACCATCAAATCCATTCCTTTGAACATCACGTTGAGCTGCTATCCGACATTGTGAAAGGATCTCAAGCGAAGACCATGGCCTACACGGTCATGATGAAGAGGATAAGTTGCGAGATGCGGCCCCAGTGACAGGCGGCAGCGCTACCGTGTAGGGCGGCGGACGGCGGCGAGATCAAGTGCATTATGGAAGATATCTTCAGAGATTGATTTCCTTGTGGGGAGTGATTGAATAAATCATATCTTCTAGATTTAGGATGTTTCTCCTAAACTCTAGAAGGTGATTGAATAAATCATATCTTAGATTTAGGATGTTTCTCCTATACTCTAGAAGTGATTGAATAAATCATATCTTATAGATTTAGGATGTTTCTCCTAAACTCTAGAAGATTAGTTTCCCTTTCAGTTAAGTTGTTTTAGGCATGTATCATCAAATCTCCTTGATTCTAGGAATTGTTTCCTTAGAATCTTGAAGATTAGATTTGATTTGATTGGAAAGATTAGTTTCCTTTTCAGTTGTTTTAGGCATGTATTGTCAAATCTCCTTGATTCTAGGAATTGTTTCGAATTGTTTCCTTAGAATCTTGAAGATTTGATCTAGATTTGATTTGATTGGATTGATAGGATTTTGTAAGCTCCTGAGGATGCCTATATAAGCACTCCTCAGGAGCAATAGGAAGGAGGGGAGAGAGTTGTGTTTTGTAAGCCTAGAGAGCTTATGAATGTTGGCCAGGCATAGACACGTTTATGCGTAAACTTGGGGGCTGATAACCCCTTAAGTTTGGGCGTGCTTGGGCTAATAACCCTTGTACGAGTGTTCTTGTGTTCTGGTGGTTCGAAGGACTAATAATCCTGAGACCACGTTCTTCGTAATAACAGTGAGGCATTCTTCATTTCTTATATGTTAGATCCTAATTACCACGCTCGTGTGTTACTGAAAACGGTTCGGGAGGATCGATTGTGGTGTTGGAGCGGATCGCACGGAGAAGTTGGTGAATGTTTTGGAGTCCTTGACCGGGGACCCTAACAAATTGGTACTTTCGTTGAGAGTAGTTGCTTGAAGATCTCTACGCTTCAAGCGGGGTAATCACGAGCAAACCTTACTTTGATTCTCTTCATTGAAATTATTATAGTTAGAAGTTGTTTGTTCTTGTTGGAGTTATTATTTGAGGTGGGGGTTAGATAGTTATAGTTAGAAGTTGTTTGTTCTTGTTGGAGTTATTATTTGAGGTGGGGGTTCGATCTTCTTCTGGAGAGAACCCAAGGTCGGAAGTTGTCTGTGCAAAGTTCTTCGTGAGAGGGGGTTCGATCTTCATTTTGGAGAGAACCCAAGGTTGGACTTGTTGTTGCAGCCCATATTCCAATGGAGGCCAGATCAAGTACTTTTCCATCCAATCGAGACCACTTTGAAGCTTTGGAGTCATCACTCTTTGGATGAAGGAGCAGATGGCGGAGACTACCACCAACATGACTCACATGCAAGGAGCCATCACTTCCGTCACTAATGCTACGGAGGAGAACATGAAGGCGGTGGAAGGCATGAGACGAGACTTGCAAGCAATATTGGCAAGACTTGGAGGAGGAGCGAATGGGGCCAACCGCGGACAAACCCCAAGGGTGGAAGAGGAGCAACTCGTTGATGGGAGGGAAACTCACATTTCTAAGTCCACAAGGGGAGAGCCTAGACCAAGGCAACCTCTTAGATTGGGCGGGCGTGTGGAGAATGAGCACGAGGTAGTGGAAAGGTGGCTGCGAGAGGAGGAGTCTGACCGTGATGTTGATAACCATGCAAGGATGGAGGAAAGACTCGGTGGGAGTCGGTATGGGGAAGAAATGCCCTATGGCCGGATCCATGAAGATGCTAGAAGACATGAGAGACCGAGAAGAGACCACCACTATCATAATGAAGATGAAGGAAATCAGTTTAACCACCGAGGACCTAGAAGGCCACATTACCGTGGAGGTGACTATGAAGATGATGATGGAAATTGGTTTAACAACCGAGGACCAAGGAGACCAAAAATTGACTTCCCTAAGTTCAATGGTGATGACCCTCATGAGTGGCTCGATAAGGCGGACCACTATTTTCATATATATGAAGTACCAAGGACAGAAAGAGTGGCCACAGCATGTTTCTTCCTTGATGGGAAGGCAAGCAAATGGTGGAGATGGATACGGGCCCAATATGAGAAGGAAGGAAGAAGGCTCGGGTGGACGACATTCGAGAGGAGCTGCTTATGCAATTTGGGCCTTCGCCCATTATCAACCATCATGGCCAGCTAGCTAAGCTCAAGCAAGATGGCAAGGTGCATGCGTATGTGGAGGAATTTCGACAACTCCAAACCTTGGTGAGGGGTTGGTCTGAGGAGGCACTTATCGGTACTTTTGTGGATGGTCTAAAACAATGGATTGCCAAGGAGCTCAAGTTGAAGCAGCCCACTAGGCTGCAAGAAGCAATGAGGATGGCTGAAATCCTTGAAGAAAGTCATCACTTCGAGAAAAGACATGTCAAGGACCAAGTGGCTAACAAGGTTTATAAACCCTTGTATTCCATGGGATCTTGGAAAGGAAAGGAGGAGACTACGGGAGATTCAAGGAGCAAAGGAAGGAAGTCAAGAAGCTTAGTCGTGAGGAGCTTGATGAGTACATAAAGAAGGGCTTATGCTTCAAATGTGGTAAAAGTGGAGCCGTGATCACCAATGCAAGAAAGCCAAGGTCATGTGTATGATCGGGATAGAGGAGGAGCAATTGGGGGAGACAAGTGAGGAAGAGCACGGGCATGAGGAGTCCTCTAGCGATGAGGAAAGTGAGGAAGCCAAGTTGAGCCTCAATGCCATGTTCGGCGTACAAAAGCCCTCAACCATGCGACTTATGGCTTGGGTTGGCAAGCATGAAATGACATTATTGGTGGATAGTGGGTCTACCCATAACTTTATCAATTCCCGCGTCCTTTCTAAGGTGGGATTGCATGGGGAAGAAGTAGAGCCATTCGATGTGAAGGTGGCAAACGGAGAAAAGCTAAGGTGCAAGATAGTAGTGCGAACCATGAAGATGAATGTCCAAGGTGTCCGTATAACGGCTGATCTTCATGTACTCTCATTGGTGGGGCTAGATGCTGTCTTGGGCAATGCATAGCTAAGAGGCATTGGCAAGGTCGTCACCGACTATGAGAAGATGACTATGGAGTTCAAGCTTGGAGGGAAGAAGAGGACGTGGACAGCTCTAGCATCAAAAGAGCCAAGGCCTTGCGAGGCCAATGTGTTTGAAAAACTATGCAAGGGTGGGGCTCATTGCTTCGCCATAGTGATGGGCCAAAACCGAGGAGATGAAGGGCAAGAAGAGAAGTATAGTGATAGAAATGATGAGCTGCCCAAGGTGTGAAGACAGTTTTAGAAAGACACAAGGAAGTATTGGAGGTACCTACTTCATTACCACCAAGTAGGGAATTTGATCATCGCATTGTGCTGAAAGATGCGAGCAAACCGGTAAATGTGCCATCATACCGGTATGCTCACTTTCAAAAGGGTGAGATCGAAAGACAAGTGGAGGAGATGTTGGCTAGTGGCTTGATTCGACCGAGCACTAGTCCCTTTTCATCACCGGTGTTGCTTGTGAGGAAGAAGGATGGAAGTTGGCGTTTTTGCACTGACTACTGAGCATTGAATGAGGCAACAGTGAGGGACAGATTTTCCATACCAACAGTGGACGAGATGCTTGATGAGTTGCATGGGGCTCATGTGTTCATCAAGCTGGATTTAAGGGCCGGATACCATCAAATCCGATGAAAGAGGAAGATACCCACAAGACGGCATTTAGGACTCATTCCGGCCACTATGAGTACCTAGTGATGCCTTTTGGGCTATGCAATGCCCCCTCAACTTTCCAAGCGGCTATGAATGCCATATTTAAGTCATTCTTGAGGAAGTTTGTATTAGTATTCTTTGATGACATCTTGGTGTACTCGAAGAATGTGGAGGAACACTTGGAGCAATTGAAGCGAGTATTGATGATCTTGAAGGAGCACCACTTCTTCATCAAGGCTTCCAAATGCGCCTTTATGCAAGAAGAGCTGGAGTACCTTGGCCACATCATATCGGGCCAAGGAGTAAAAGTGGACCAGCGGAAGGTGGAAGCTATGGTGGATTGCCCTTACCCAAGGATGTGTCGGCTCTACGAGGATTCCTTGGTTTGACGGGCTACTATCGAAGGTTCGTGCAAGGCTATGGATTGATAGCCAAGCCACTTACCTTCATGCTAAAAAAGGAGGGCTTCGAGTGGACCGAAGATGGAAGGAGAGCTTTTGAGAACTTGACGAGAGCCATGACCAAGACATCCGTCTTGGCCTTGCCCGACTTCAAGAAACCATTTGAAGTATATACTGATGCAAGTGGAGAAGGGATTGGGGCGGTACTAACTCAAGAAAGGAGGCCCATAGCTTATATCTCCAAGGCCTTAGGGCCAATGAAGAAAGCATGGAGCACTTATGCAAGAGAAATGTTGGCGGTTGTGCATGCGGTGAAGGTGTGGAGACCTTACCTCTTGGGAAGAAAGTTCACTATAGTGACCGATCAACAAGCATTAAGACACTTGCTAGAACAAAAGATCGTGACGCCAGAGCAACAGAAGTTTCTTGTGAAGCTTCTGGGATTCGAGTATGACATTATATATCAGCCCGGTAAGGAGAATAAGGTGGCTGATGCGTTGTCAAGGAAGGAGGGAAGTCCAATGATATGGACTTTGTATGAAGATGAGGCTGAACATATGGCCTTGAGTGGAGCTGAATGGAGGATATGGGACAAGCTTAGAGAGGCTGTGGAGTTGGATGCAAGGTCTCAAGAGATCATAGAGAAGCTTGAGAGTCCATGTAATGGGGTGACCGGATTCAAATGGCGTGATGGGCTTATCTACTACAAGTCCTATGTCTATGTGCCCGACGTACCAAACCTGAGGAAGGAGATTCTCACTCACTTCCACCAAGAAGGTGGTCATTCGGGATGGCTTAGGACCTATATAAGGATCAAGCATTTCTTCTATTGGGAGGGCCTAAAGAGAAGTGTGAAGAAGTGGGTGGCGGAATGTAACGTGTGTCAAAAGGTCAAACATGATACGAAGGCCCCTACAGGTCTCTTGCATCCCTTACCCATACCGAAAGCTATATGGGAAGACTTGTCTATGGATTTTGCTGAGGGCTTGCCCGCAAGTCAAGGGTACGAAGTGATCTTGGTGGTTGTGGATCGCTTAAGTAAGTATGCTCACTTCATACCCCTTAAGCATTCATTTACAATGAAGAGTGTGGCTAAGGCCTTTGTGGACAACGTGGTAAAGCTCCATGGTTTCCCTAGAACCATTGTTACGGATCGGGATCGGGTGTTCATGAGCTCCTTTTGGAAGAAAGTGTTTGCACTGCAAGGGAGAAAAATGAAGACAAGTTCTTCATACCATCCGCAGACCGATGGCCAAACAGAGGTGGTCAATCGTACATTAGAACAATACTTGAGATGCTATTGCCATGATGAGCAAGCAAGATGGATGGACTACATGTCATGGGCGGAATATTGGTATAATACAACATACCACTCTTCCATCACACTTAGCCCATTTGAAGTGGTGTATGGAAGGAAGCCTCCTACCTTGGTGGCTTATGAGAGGGGTACGGCTAAGAATGCGGAAGTGGAGGAAGCCTTGATCACTAGAGACGAGATACTAGCCAAGGCAAAGAGGGAGCTTAAAAGGCCCAATCGAGAATGAAGAAATATTATGATAAAAGGAGAAGGCTAGAAGGGTTTGAGCTCGGGGACTTTGTGTACTTGAAGCTTCAACCCTATGGCCAAAAGACAATGAAGAGAAAGGCAAGCTACAAGCTAGAGAAAAGGTACTATGGACCATTTAAAGTAGCTGCCCGTGTCGGAGAAGTTGCGTATTGGCTGGAATTACCACCAACCTCAAGACTTCATCCAGTGTTTCATGTGTCTCTCCTCAAGAGACGAGTTGGGGATCCTAGCTTGATTGTAGAGGAATTGCCTTCCTTCAATGAGGAAGGTAGAATGCTACAACAGCCCACAACGATTCTTGAATACAAAATGATGCCATGTGGGAGGATTAGAAGGAAGATCTGGAGAGTATTGGTGCAATGGAAAGGGCTACCTAGAGAGGAAGCAACCTGGGAGGATTATGATGACATAGCCTTAAGGTTCCCACAATTTACCCTTGAGGACAAGGGTACACTTAATGGAAGGGGGAATGAAAGGATCCCAAGCGAAGACTATGGCCTACACGGCCACGATGGGGAGGATAAGTTGCGAGATGCGGCCCCAGTGACAGGCGGCAGCGCTACCGTGTAGGGCGGCGGACGGCGGCGAGATCAAGTGCATTATGGAGATATCTTCAGAGATTGATTTCCTTGTGGGGAGTGATTGAATAAATCATATCTTCTAGATTTAGGATGTTTCTCCTAAACTCTAGAAGGTGATTGAATAAATCATATCTTCTAGATTTAGGATGTTTCTCCTAAATTCTAGAAGATGATTGAATAAATCATATCTTCTAGATTTAGGATGTTTCTCCTAAACTCTAGAAGATTAGTTTCCCTTTCAGTTAAATTGTTTTAGGCATGTATCGTCAAATCTCCTTGATTCTAGGAATTGTTTCCTTAGAATCTTGAAGATTAGATTTGATTTGATTGGGAAGATTAGTTTTCTTTTCAGTTAAGTTGTTTTAGGCATGTATTGTCAAATCTCCTTGATTCTAGGAATTGTTTCGAATTGTTTCCTTAGAATCTTGAAGATTTGATCTAGATTTGATTTGATTGGGTTGATAGGATTTTGTAAGCTCCTGAGGATGCTTATATAAGCACTCCTCAGGAGCAATAGAAAGGAGGGGAGAGAGTTGTGTTTTGTAAGCCTAGAGAGCTTATGAATGTTGGCCAGGCATAGGCACGTTTATGCCAGTAAACTTGGGGGCTGATAACCTCTTAAGTTTGGGCGTGCTTGGGCTAATAACCCTTGTACGAGTGTTCTTGTGTTCTGGTGGTTCGAAGGACTAATAATCCTGAGACCACGTTCTTCGTAATAACAATGAGGCATTCTTCATTTCTAGTATGTTAGATCCTAATTACCACGCTCGTGTGTTACTGAAAATGGTTCGGGAGGATCGATTGTGGTGTTGGAGCGGATCGCATGGAGGAGTTGGTGAATGTTTTGGAGTCCTTGACCGGGGACCCTAACACATTGACTATTAGCAGTGTCGAGGCCAGTGGTATGGCCGGAATTGGATTGGTCATAGAGTCTTGAGATCTGGCCAATCCATGGCTTGGGACCGCCTGGTGGTCATTCAACAGCTAATGGTAACAATTTGGAGGCATGATTAAGGAGCTATTTTTCAAACCGGTATCCTTTGACACTAGTTTAACAACTTCAGCATAGGAGCGAAACTATTTGCAGAAATGGTGTTAAAGTAAAAAATGACATTTCAAATGGCATTTTTCAGTTCCTCCTGTACACCCTCCATCAGACACCAACGCTGCATCAGCATGGCTTGGAAGACATCCGAAAAGGTTTGAAAACATCACTTAAATTGGCGCTTCTATAAAGCACGACTTGAAGTGTCGTTTTTAGCCACTAATTGAAGTGCCACTTGAAGTGCACTTCATGGACTTAATGAAATCGCCACTTGAAGTGACGCTTCTTGAAAGCACCACTTCAAGTGGCGCTTCTGCCACCAACCCAAAAGCCTTGTTTTGTTGTCTCGACTGAAGAGGATGTATCTTGGTATAGAAGCGCGGCTTCTGAGCATGCTTTCGCCACCAACCCGAGAGCCTTGTTTTGCTATCTCGGCTGAAGAGGAGGTATCTTGGCATAGAAGCGCCACTTCAAGTCGCTGAAGTGGCGCTTCTTAGCACACTTCCTCCACTAACCCGAGAGCCTTCTGTTTTACTGTCTCGACTGAAAGGAGGCTATCTTAGCACAAAAGTGCCACTCCATTTCGGCACAAAAGCGGCACTTGGAGTGGCGCTTCTAAGCAACCTTAACACTTAACCCAAGCCTCCTCTTCTCTTTTTCCTGTCTCGGCCTTTATCCAGCAGCAACCCGAGTATCTTCCTTTTTCTGTCGGTACCCATCAACCCGAGCCTCTTCTTTTTTTTCCGTCTCCTCTTCAACTTCTCCTCTTAAAGCAACCCCTCTTTCAACCAGTCCCCATCCAATTCTTCTCCCTTTAAAAGGTATGATTTTTTTGCTTGATGTCTTTGTTTTCTTTCTTTTACAAGAATTATTATGTTATATTTCTTGTTATCTATCAAAGAATAATTAGTTTTATTGAGATGATTTTTTTTTTTTGCTTTTATGATTACTTAGGATTATGTGTGCGAAACTTAAACTATACCTATAATATAACAAAGTTTGCCTGATTTATTGCAATCTAGCAAAGTAGGTATACTTCTAGATAATTTTTTATTTGCTTAAAACTATATATAAAATTATTTAGATAGACACAAGATTTTATGTGCAGAGAAGAAATATTTTTTAAAAAATATTATTTTGAATGATTTACTTTATTGATGATATGTGGATAGATGTCATTGAATTTTTATATTTTAAATGTTATAACAAGCATAATGTTGAAATTGAAAATGATGCGTATATGTTATTTAAATGCTAAATGCTACTAAAATATATGCATCTATAATTTTTAATTCATTTGTAGCTGATCCGAGATAAAATTTGAACGCTAATTTTTAGATGAAAACTGTTGGAATCTGCTCTATTGTGATAGATCAGTTCAACATGGCTTAGATGGGATACGATATAATTAACCTCCATGTAAAAGTTTTAGATTGAGCATGAGAGCACATTATGTTGAGTTGGTTGACCGAGTACATAGTATTCTTAAAATTTTAGTGCAAAGATATATTATGAGATTGATGTGGAGATCTTCAACCTTGCATCAAAAGTACGTGCTTCATCCAAACGAGGATGACAATGTGGAGGAAATATTGACATTTTCCTTCAAATTTTTAGATTATTAGTATATTGAGCTATATATTTTTAAGGATGATGCTCCAGAGCCATACAGTATTGGTCATACAGAGGATGTTCATTACAGGTCTCCTATAGCCCAGTAGAAGGTCAGGACTCCAGTGGGTATCCCAATAATTGAAGGAGTTATGTCAGCAGTGCAGACTGATAATATGGTAGTGCAGAGTGATGATATGGTAAACAACCAGTTCAACACTGATAGTCGGGGAATTGAGTTAGACGAGAATGCAGATAATGACTATTGGCCTGAACATGATGACTCTGATAAAGGGCCAGATGAAGATGAAGAGCCATATGAAGATGATGTAGTTCATGGTACTAGCTGTAGTTTCATTCTTGTATACAGTCATCCAAAAACTATTCCAACTCAGGTACATGAACATTAAGCCATTGCATATAATCAAATGCCAGAATTTTATCATGACTTGAATTTGCAAGATGAGGGATGTGTTAGTACTCAAAGAGAGTTATCCTTTTATTCTCAATTTTGGGATCCATCAATGACTGAGTTTGCTAAAGGATTGCTGTTTATTAGTAAAGATAAACTAAAGAGAGCATGCAAAATTTATTATATCAAGAAGCATCGGACGTATAATGTGGTGGAGTCAAAGAAATCATTTTGATCTGTGAAATGTACCTCTTTAAGTACTGCCCAGAGCTGTCAATGGAGGTTGCATGCCACAAAGTTGAAGAAGCATGAATATTTTGAGATCACAAGGTATGAGGGGCCGCACTCTTGTTTGTTTAGCAATTTAACTCAGGATAACAAACACATTAGTTCTTGAGTTATTAGCTATGCTGTTCAACACATTGTGAAGAAAGATCCAAGTATGAATATTGAAGCTATAATAACAACTGTTGCAGAACAATTTCATTATACGGTGTCATATTCTAAAGCATGGCATGACAAGCAAAAGGCATTGATTGATATATTTGGTGAATGGGAACCATCATATGCTAAGCTATCTAAATACATGCTTGCACTGCAGAATGCAAACCTTGAAACAGTAGTATGTTGGGATTTTTATAGTGAAGCCAGTTCTTCTATGCATGTCCTAAATTATGTATTCTGGGCATTTCATCCATCCATTGAGAAGTTTTGGTATTTTCGCTCGATGATTTCTATTGATGGAACACATCTTTATGAAAAGTATAGGAAGAAGATGCTCATTGCCACAAGCATTGATGCTAATAATAGGATATTTTCATTAGCATATGCAATCGTGGATGAAGAGTGTATTGCTAGCTAGGCTGGTTTTTATTGAGGCTCAAGAGGCATGTTGTGAAAGACAGAAATGGAATTTATCTTATTTTTGACTGGCATCCAAATATACTAAGTGTCATAGTTGATAATAAAATTGGTTGGTCTCCACCAAGAGCTTATCATCAGTATTGTTTGAGATATGTTTGCAGTAATTTTAACTCAAGATTCTCAAATGTTCAATTAAAAAGAGCAGTATGGAAAGCAAGGAGTGAACATCAGCTTCAAAAGTTTAACTTTATGATGAAAATGATTAATAGAGTGAATGTAGAAGCTTGGACTTGGCTATCAGAGTTGGAGCTAGAGAAGTGGACATTGGCACATGATGGAGGCATCTGCTATGGTATTCTGATAATAAATCTCTTGAAGGTATTTAATAGTATGCTGAGGGGAGCTAGAAATGTACCAATTATAGCATGTGTTCAGATGATATTTTATCGTCTCGTTAAGTATTTCAATTCGAGATGCGTAGAAGCCATCAGGTATGTGCAGGAGAATCGAAATAACTTCTTCACTCCTCATATTTCAATTAAGCTTGTTGAAGGTCAGTCCAAAGCTAATGAGCACAGAGTAACTAGATACAATATGCAAAGAGGCACTTATGAAGTTGTGACAAGGAGGTATAGTGAAGCTCTTGAGGGTGGAGGAAACATTCAGAATGTATCACTCAGTGACCAAAATTGTTCTTGTGAAAAGTGAACAATTTATAAATATTCATGCACACATGTCTTAGCAGTGTGCCAGGAGATTGGCATGGGCTTGACGCCTCTTATTGATGAAGTATACAGTATTAGCCCCTACATTGATGCTTGAGGTGGGGAGTTCAACTCGTTACCCCACGAAGACTACTAGATGGAGATGCCATTCATGCCTGATCGGGATCATCTCAGGCCGAAGAAAAAAGAAAAGCCAAATTTAACTCAGATCTTTAATGAAATGGATGAGGTTTAGCCTAGAAGTAGAAGTCGATGTAGTATTTGTAGGCAAACAGGTATTAATTTTGCTTTTGAGAACAATACCACAAACTCAAATGAAGTTCCTTCCCTTTTGTAGCCCCCTGTACGATATTCAAAACGACTTAGGCATATTCGAGTGATACTCCTAAACCAGGCCATGTAATCGAGTGAAAGCGAGCCTTCCACTACTATAGGTTCTCCCATAACAATATGTTGACGTCGTGCATTCCATGTAGCAATATATGTCCCATGCACAACATCTCATGAAGCATTTAACCTCTCCCGTCGATCAATCTGATGAAGCTGTACTGATATATCGCATGGATATGGTATCGGCTGACGACATCCAAATTGTCGAAGCACTCGGTCCGAGAAATGCTACTTGACTACATCAAAATAGATGAGTGGAGTCTACACCATCCAAATATCTGAACCGAACAAGCAACTAGAAGGCAAAATAGAGATAACTTCTGGCGAATAAGGGCACCAAATGAACTGCATAGAAAAAATTTCATTAATCAAAAAGTGATAATTTTGAGAACTAATTCAAGAATTAAATTTTACATTGAATGATGACATACCGTTAGGGATTATCATCCAACACATCCAACTGGTCCCTATAGGCACGCAATGTATGAGTTGAAATATTTTTCAAGTTAAATTTTGCATGTCATCTATACCCCAACGGAGCACCTAAGTGCTAATCATCATCGGCATCAAAAGGTCAAACCTCTGGAGTCTCAAATCTCATGGAACGAAAAATGAAAAATCGTTTCCATGCCCATATCTGCATATTCAGATAATTCAAAATGTTAATTAATAATAACAAAATAATTTTGATCTCCAATATAAGAATATAGTATTTACCTGCAGCAAGGGGAGGTATCCTCCGATATCTATCTGGGCAAGGCTTGTTCCATGACATAGCGCCCTATATAAACTAGCAAGTGTAGCCGATCCCCAACTAAGATCAGCAAATACCTCCAGGTCTTTTAAAAATGGCACGTACATCAATTTCACTAAATAACCAAAGGTATCTAAAAGGATCATTCCACCAATAATTTGAAGAAGTTGCTCCCTCACGAACTGTTAGACAACCTCATCATCCACGTCTTTGTCCAAGTTGTTGGCCTTATATTGATTTTGATGACTACAAAACAATTAAGTATGATACTAATGATCTTATGGTTGAGTTAAATGAATTTCAGATGAATCATCGAGAAGATGGTGTTACTTCAACCCAAGGTAAATTGTGATTCAAAATGAAGGTAATGTATTAATTATATATATGCTTTGCAATTTAAATTGTTTTCAAAAGGTTTGGAGCGATTAAATTATTTTTTCAAAGGACTTGGATTTCGTAATCACTGGATGATTTTTATATGTTTTATATTTGGACGGTTCAAATGACTTTCAAGTTTAATTATATTTGCATAGTCTTGAATTGGATTTAATTATTTTACAAATCATTCTTACAATCTACGCAATCAAATCTTTATTCTATAAAGTTTTATTTAGCCTATACGTGTCGTGAATATTTTCTTGGAGTTGATTGAGTGCTAAAACTAATTTTCAAACATTTATTGGATGATTGGAATTTTGTATTAGGCTGCCAGATTTTTTAATGACCTCTGATTGGAAGTTTAAGAGCCTTTTTATTAAAATGCCAACTTGTCTTTTGGCATTCTAATTTTTATAACCTCACGGCTGTTCTTCCTGTTAATCGATTTTGGAATTCCAATTCTCAAATGCTCTATGTTGATTTAAAAGTTGGAATGCCTGTTACTTGATTTTAGCATACTAATTTTGAAAAGCTCTCTGGTTGATTTCATGGCTCCAATTGTTGGGATGCCAACTTTTCCTTGACATACCGATTTTTAATTATTAGAATGCCAACTTTCTTTCGTTCCGCTGATGACTTTTTGGAATCAAGATTAGAATGCCGATCTTTTCTTTGGAATGCCGATTCTTACTTTTTGGAATGCCAATTTCTTGAATCAATCGGTTGATGGTTTTTGGTAGCAAGATTAGAATGCCAACCTTTTCCTTGGTATGCCGATTTTGCTTTGCTGGAATGCCAATTCCAAAAAGCTCTCTGTCGGCTCCCTGTTACTTAATTTTGGAATGCCGATTTTTGTGTTCTGGAATGCTAATGCTCCCTTGCCATTGATTTTTATTGAACGGGATTTCATTCGTTGGATTTTCTGAAACTTCTCTTGGCCGGATTTCTTCCTCTCACAATGGCTATATTTCTTTCTATTTCACAACGGCTATATTTCCTCTATTTCACAACGGTAATATGCAACAGATATAATTTTTCTTCTTCTATATATTGAGTTATTGATTGATTATTCGTGATCAAGAAAAGAGGGAAGAAAAATAGAAGAAAAAGAAAGAGAAAAAGAGAGAAAAATCGTGTGAAAAATAGAGTGAAAATCTTGTTGAAAATCTTTGTGAAAGGAATCATTTGAAAGAGATATTTATTCTTGTTTTATTGGAGAGTTACATTCATTGTTTCAAAGCCACCAAAGTGTATTTATTTTTGATTCTTGGCATGGTGATTCAAGCTCCAACAACCATTCTTTGAAGAGCATTCAAGCTTCAATCAAAGTCTTCATTGGTGCTCCGGTGTGCTCAAAGGAAGAAGCCATCTTGAGAAGTGTTCTTCAATATTTGTAAAGTATTTCATTGCTTTATCTGCTCATTTATTAGGAGCTTGTTGTATAATCTTGATATTATTGTGCTTAAACTTGTAAGGCTTACTTGTGCCCATAAACAAGTTTGCTAGTCCGGAATGTTAGAGTGTAAGGCCCCCTTATGCCCGTAAACAAGAAGACTAGCTTGGAGGGCTAGTATGTAAGGTCCCCTTGTACCCATAAACAAGAAGACTAGCTTGGAGGGCTAGTGTGCAAGGCTTGATTGCTTGTGCCCGTAAATAAGTTTGCTAGCCAGGTAAGCTAGTGGTGATAGTGAAATTCTTAAGGTATTCTTGGGGAGTGGATGTAGGTGCAGGTTGGCACCGAACCACTATAAATCCCTTGTATTTGGTTGTGCTCTTTATTGTGTTGCTTGCATATTATTTTCACTGCACTACACTTAGTTCATTTGTGAAGAAAATTTAATTGCACATTCTTACTAATTAGTCTAGTTAATTTTTGAGAAACCCAATTCACCCCCCCTCTTGAGTTGCTATATTTGGGCAATAATTGGTATCAGAGTAGGTGCTCTTAATTTTAAGCCTTAAAAAGCTTTGAGCTAAAGATCATAACAACCCAAATGAGTTCCATATTGAGTGAGGGGCAATATACCAATAGACCACCACTATTTAATGACACTAATTACACTTATTGGAAAGCACGAATGAAAATATTTATTCAAGCACTTGATTATGATTTATGGAGCATCATAATCAATGGACCTCACACACCTACTATTAAATCTGATGATATTGTTGTTCCCAAATCGGAAACAGAATGGGATGTGCATGATAAGAAAATGGCTAAGCTAAATGCTAAAGCCATGAATGTTTTATATTGTTCTTTAGATGCAAATGAGTTTAATCGCATATCTACTTATATATCTGCAAAAGAGATTTAGGATAGATTAGAGGTTACCTATGAGGGTACCAATCAAGTAAAGGAGTCCAAAATTAATATGCTTATTCATAGATATGAATTGTTTAAAATGGAATCTTATGAAAGTATTTCTAATATGTTTACAAGATTTGCTGATATTATTAATGGGCTTAAAAGTCTCGGTAAATCTTACACTAATGCTGATCTTGTGATAAAGGTATTGAGATCCTTGCCTAGGTCTTGGGAGGCTAAAGTCACTGCAATACAAGAAGCCAAGGATCTAAACACTCTATCTTTTGAAGAATTGATTGGATCGCTGATGACTCATGAGCTTCAACAAAGTTAACATCTTGATGAAGAAGAGTCCAAAAATAAAAATAAGAGATTTATAGCACTAAAGTGTGCTGTCCAAAAGGATGAGATTAAGAGCTCAAGTGATGAAGATAATGATATAGCTCTCATTACAAGAAAATTTAAAAAATTTATGAGAAGAAATTTAATGGAAGAAAAAGGGCATTAATAAAAGGAGAATCAAGCTATGAAAAAGAAAATGGAATAATTTGTTATGAATGCAATGAGCCGGACAAGCCAGATTGTCCATATCTAAAGAAAGGTCCAAAGAAATTTAAGAAGAAAGCTATGGTAGCCACTTGGAGCGATAGTGACAATCAAGCTCCAAAGAAGAAGAAGAGGAAAATGAAAAAGCAAATATTTGCTTCATGGCCAATGATAATGAGGTAAGTCCTAGTATTTTAGATGATTTTACTTTTGATGAATTGCATGATGCATTTTATGAATTAATTGATGATTTTGCAAAACTTAGTTCTAAGTATAAAGATTTGAAAAATCAAGCTAGAAACTTAACTTTGGAAAAGGAAAGGATTTTAAAAGAAAATGACTCTTTATCACAAGAAAACATGAATTTGAAAAATGAAGTAAATAAGCTTAAACCTATTGTTGAAAAATTTACCTTAAGCTCAACCAAACTCAACATGATTCTTAAAAATCAAAAAGCAGTTTTTGATAAAGCAGGCTTAGGATATAATCCTTTAAAGAAACAAAAGTTTTGAAAATATTCTTGTTCCTCAAAATGATTTTCCTAATATTACATGTTTTAAATATGAAATTAAAGGTCACAAAGCTTATTCTTGTCATTTACATTCTTTCAATAATGTTAAAAAGATTTGGGTTCCAAAAGGAATCATCTTGACTAACCTTAAAGGACCCAAGAAGGCTTGGGTACCTAGAAGCAAAACTTGATATTTTGGATGCAGGTGTATCTTGCAACCCGTGGAGAAAAAAAAAAAGAAAATGATACTTTGATAGCAGGTGTTCAAGACACATGATGGGTGATGAATCTCATTTCATTACTTTGGATGTAATGATGGAGGAGTGGTTATCTTGAAGATAATGGCCAAAGTAAAATTGTTGGCATTGATAAAATTAGTATCACTCCTTCTACTTTTGTTGACAATATCCTGCTTATAAATGGATTAAATTATAACTTGCTTAACATTATCCAGTTTTGTGAAAAAAATTTTAAAGGTATTTTGAATTATCTCTTTGCATAGTTATTAATCCTGCTGATAATTGCATTGGTCATATATTTAGAAATGTTTATATTGTTGATTTAAATAACCAAAGTTTTGATAGTCTAGTTGTCATAAATGCTAAAATTGATGAATCTAGTTATGACATCGTAGACTTGCTTATGTTAGCATGGATTCTCTTTCTAAATTATTCAAAAAGGATTTGGTTAAATGTTTGCCAAAATTGAATTTCGAAAAAGATAAGATTTGTGGTGCATGCAAGTTTTGAGAAACAAACCAGAATTTTTTTCAAATCTAAAAATATGATTTCAACTTCTAGACTGTTAGAACCTTTGCATATGAATTTATAATTATTGATGATTTTCTTAATTTACATTGATTTTATTCTTAGCTAATAAAGATAAAGCTTTTCCTGCATTTCAAAATTCTTTAAAAACATTTCAAATGAAAAAGGTTTTTCTGTTTTATCTATTACAAATATTCATAGAAAGGAATTTGAAAATCATCACTTTAAAAATTTTGTAGAAAGAAATGATAGGACCTTGAATTCCAGTCATAATCGATGAATCTAATGATCTTCCATCAAGGAAGAGAAAGGCTTTCAAATGATGCAGATAAAATTGATGATCAAATCAAAGAGCTTACCTTGGAAGAGAAAGGAAATTGAACATGACGAACCTCAAGGTAATGCTAAAATTGAAAGAGAATGAAGGTATGTCCATAATTATCCTAAAGAGCTAATATTAAGTGATCCATCTTATGATATTAAGACTAGATCATCGTTTAGGGATGCATGTAATAATTTAGTTTTTGTTCCTTATATAGAACCTAAATGGCATGCATGATAATGGACACTAGTTAGTAGATCACATAATCAAACAATTATTGAAACTAAATGGATATTTAGAAACTAATTGGATGAGCATGGTAATTTTATTAGAGATAAAGTAAGACTGATAGCTATAAAATATAATTAGAAATTGATATTGATTTTGATGAATCTTATATTCCTGTTGATAAATTAGAAACTATTAGATCACTCCTTGCATTTCACATCTTGTATGATTATATTAAATGAATGTTGATAGCACTTTCCTTAATGAATATATTGCTAAACAAATGTTTGTTGATCAACCATCCGGGTTCAAAATTCTTATGTTTCCAAACCATGTATTCATATTGAACAAAGCTTTATATGGTTTGAGACATGTATCTTGGACGTGGTATGATAGGCTTATTAAGTTCTTAATTAGCAATAAATTTATTAGAGAAAATGTTGATGCATATTATTTATTAAAAGAGAAATAATGCTATGTTGATAGTGCAAATTTCTATTGATGATATTATATTTGGTACTACTAATGATATCTTATGCCAAGACTTTGCTAAGTTTATATAGGAGAGTTTGAGATGGGCATGATGGGTGAACTCAATTATATTATCGGACTTCAAATCAAGCAATCAAAGAAGGAATCTTCATAAGCCAATCCATGTACATCAAGGAAATCTTGAATAAATTTGGCATAGAGAAATTCAAATGTATTGGTACCCCTACGAGCTCATCATGTAGATTAGATGCTAATGGTACTGATAAAATTATTAATTTAAAATTTTATAGAAGCATGATCGACTACAATTGGTATCAGCAACTATTGATATCAGTTTGATTTGTATACTCCTTGCTTGACATGATTCTATTGTGAGTCTTGGATCATTAAATGCATGTTTTTAAATTGGTATCATTTCTTGATCATATCTTATAATAAATTGTTTATAAGTAAAATGAAAAGGACTTGATAGAATTGATACAAAATATCTTATGTGATATGTAGTAATTGCTAAAATGTCTATGTATTGAGATTAGCATGATACATTTATAAAATGCTTGGATTATATGATATTGGTATCATTTGTGGCATGAAACTCTTATTGTATATAGATCAAATTTGAAATATTTAGGGGAAGAACAATGTGAGCATATATGAAATTATACATTTTTTTTTTGGTATCTGTTAGCATTGTATCCCAATATATTTTTAAATTAGTAAGGGGGAGAATGAATTTGAATAGTTAGATACTTTGATGCATTAAGCACTATGATGTATTGAGTATTAAATGTGTTATTGTGATAAGTGCTTTGATGTATGAAAGTGATTTGATGTATTGAATATTAAATTTCTTAATTAGTATCAACTCTTATATGATGCAATGATCTAAATATATTTTATTTTTGGTATCAAACTATAAAACATGCTACCCTGCTCTGATATGAAAGTGATATTTTGATCCTAATTTTTAATTGGTATGAAAAAGTGATATTCAAGAATTATGAATGATGATTGTTATTAAATATTGAATCTCTTTATGCTTTAGTTATGCTACTCCTTGTTACTATTGAAGAAAAGACAAACAAAAAATTATGCACATTTTTCATCTCTTTTTGATTGATGACAAAAAGGGGAGAGAATAGCATACAGTTCAATCATGGGGGAGAGAATTCAATCATAGGGGAGAGAATAGCATACATTTCATTCATGAGAGATAATAGCATATCATGAGAGAAATGCATACATCATGGTATTTCAAGAACAATGCATATATTTAAAACCAAAGGGGGAGTTATGCAATGTATTTTTAAAATATCATATTTTAAGTGTTCTTGAAATTTAGAGTTTCAGTACGAGACGCTAAATTTGGTACGCTTCGTCTTATACTTCAAATTGTCAAGGATTGATATGATTGAAATTTTTTATTTTTTGTTGTATACTTAATAGTTTTATCATCATCAAAAAGGAGGAGATTATTGGCCTTATATGATTTTGATGACTACAAAATAATTAAGTATGATACTAATGATCTTGTGGTTGAGTTAAATAAATTTCAGATGAATCATCAAGAAGATGGTGTTACTTCAACCCAAGATAAATTGTGATTCAAAATGAAAGGTAATGTATTAATTTTATAGATATGCTTTGCAATTTAAATTGTTTTCAAAAGGTTTGAAGCGATAAAATTATTTTTCAAAGGACTTGGATTTCGTAATCACTAGATGATTTTTATGTGTTTTATATTTGAACGGTTCAAATAACTTTTAAGTTTAATTATATTTGCATTATCTTGAATTAGATTTAATTATTTTACAAATCATTCTAACAATCTCCGCAATCAAATCTTTATTCTATAAAGTTTTATTTAGATTCTACGTGTCGTGAATATTTTCTTGGAGTTGATTGAGTGCTAAAACTATTTTTTAAATATTTATTAGATGACTGAAATTTTGTGTTGGGCTGCCAAATTTTTTAATGACCTCTGATTGAAAGTTTAAGAGCCTTTTTATTGAAATGCCAACTTGTCTTTTGGTATTCTAATTTTTATAACCTCACAGCTTTTCTTCCTGTTAATTGATTTTAGAATTTCAATTCTCAAATGCTCTCTGTTGATTTAAAAATTGGAATGCCTGTTACTTGATTTTGGCATACTAATTTTGAAAAGCTCTCTGGCTGATTTCATGGCTCCAATTGTTGGGATGCCAACTTTTCCTTGGCATACCGATTTTCAATTATTGGAATGCCAACTTTCTTTCATTTGGCTGGTGACTTTTTGGAATCAAGATTAGAATGCCAATCTTTACTTTGGAATGTCGGTTCTTACTTTTTGGAATGCCAGTTTCTTGAATCAATCAGCTGATGGTTTTTGGTAGCAAGATTAGAATGCCAACCTTTTCCTTGGTATGCCGTTTTTGCTTTGTTGGAATGCCAATTCCAAAAAGCTCTCTGCCGGCTCCCTATTACTTAATTTTGGAATGCCGATTTTTATATTCTGAAATGCTAATGCTCCCTTGCCACAGATTTTTATTGAACGAGATTTCATTCGTTGGATTTTCTAGAACTTCTTTGGTCAGATTTCTTCCTCTCACAACGGCTATATTTCTTTCTATTTCACAACGGCTATATTTCCTCTATTTCACAACTGTAATATGCACGGATATAATTTTTCTTCTTCTATATATTGAGTTGTTGATTGATTATTCGTGAGCAAGAAAAGAGGGAAGAAAAATAGAAGAAAAAGAAAGAGAAAAAGAGAGAAAAATCGTGTGAAAAATAGAGTAAAAATCTTGTTGAAAATCTTTGTGAAAAGAATCATTTGAAAGAGAGATTTATTCATGGTTTATTGGAGAGTTACATTTATTGTTTCAAAGCCACCAAAGTGCATTTATTTTTGATTCTTGGCGTGGTGATTCAAGCTCCAACAACCATTCTTTAAAGAGCATTCAAGCTTCAATCAAAGGCTTCATTGGTGCTCCGGTGTGCTCAAAGGAAGAAGCCATCTTGAGAAGTGTTCTTCAATATTTGTAAAGTATTTCATTGCTTTTTCTGTTCATTTATTAGGAACTTGTTGTATAATCTTGATATTATTGTGCTTAAACTTGTAAGGCTTGCTTGTGCCCGTAAACAAGTGTGCTAGCCCGGAAGGCTAGAGTGTAAGGCCCCCTTGTGCCCGTAAACAAGAAGACTAGCTTAGAGGGCTAGTGTGTAAGGTCTCATTGTACCCATAAACAAAAAGACTAGCTTGGAGGGCTAGTGTGTAAGGCTTGTTGCTTGTGCCCGTAAACAAGTTTGCTAGCCAGGTAGGCTAGTGGTGATAGTGGAATTCCCAAGGTGTTCTTGGGGAGTGGATGTAGGTGCAGGTTGGCACCGAACCACTATAAATCCCTTGTGTTTGGTTGTGCTCTTTATTGTGTTGCTTGCATATTATTTTTACTGCACTATACTTAGTTTATTTGTTAAGAAAATTTAATTGCACATACTTACTAATTAGTCTAGTTAATTTTTGAGAAACCCAATTCACCCCCCCTCTTGGGTTGCTATATATGGGCAACACAAGTAAAGGTCTTGGTAGAATTGATCTAAGAATCCTAAGCGAAAACAATCTTTGAAAAATGCCTCGGCAGGAGGTTCAACACCAAATAACCTCACAAATATAGCCTTCCACTGCTAGATGGCATAACGTGGATCTAGCCCAGTAACTACAGATCCATCAATCCGAAGGTCACTCAAGATACTGACGTTCTGGAGTGTAATGGTTGCTTCGCCAAAAGGAAGATGAAATATGTCTCCTGCCACTATCTCTCAACAAGCGCAGAAATAAGGCCAACATCCAGTTGAATCTGACCTATCCGATATATGCCATACATACCAACATGATCCAAGTAATACTACACTCGTGGGTGTGCCAAGCCCAGTGTCTCCTTTTATATATGCATGTTATGCCGACGGCATCTAAACACTGGTAACTTCTGCAACAAATTCATTGCAATAAAATATTATTAATATAAACACTTGCCAACTAATTAAGGACCATCAATCAATAATACACACCTCGCCCTTATATATATTGGTTGATCTATGCATGGCTTGCAATGTGAGAACATTGGAATCGTGAGGTCCTAGATCTAAAACATTATGAGCTATATCATACTAATCTGATAAAAGAAGTTAAAACATCATGTAAGTGGAAAAGTTAAGCAAATAAAAACAAGACAAAACCAAACGAATAATTAAAAAGGCATATGTATCTATTCTAGATTTGCACGAGGAAATGACATTTTTTAAACTTATTTTGTTCATTTTAGTTAAATTTGACATAAACAAATCAAAACATCTATTTTTCTAATCTCGAGATTAATTCAGAGGCACTTTAGACTTTAAACCATGATGTGTATGAATCTCTTCCTAGAAACTTATCTACACTAAAGGCTTACAGCAAGGAATATTAAAATTGAGATCTAAATATTAAAATCAAGAAGAAGGAATATCCAAATTAAAGCAAGGAAATTTTCATATTTCTGTAAGCCACCAAAATAAAACAAGCACATATGTGCAAGGGCAGCATAAAAAGATTGAAGAGATTTTTTTCAGCTCTACGCTTCATTTTATCTTCTAAGCAAACAAATTTTCTGCATGTACCTATGTTTCCCATATAATAAACCAGATAATATTTATTAAATGAAATGCAGCTTGATTGCTTTTACATTTAAATAAGAGCAATAACTGTGTTGTACCATCTTTCTAAAAACATGGCGAAAAGTAATGGTTGAATGATTGTTAGCAGTAAGGTTTTAAATCCTATAAAGTAATGTTGTTCTAATTTTCATGAAACAAGGCATGCTGCTATCCCACGTCATCTCAACACCTGAGATAAGAGATGTTTCACTATATGCCAATCAAGATATTAGGACAATGATAGAATGGTGCTATCCTGATACTTGACATTTCATGAAACATTTCATTAGGATTTAAAATAATAGTTTGAAGTTTTACTATATTAATAAAATTGCATCAATTTTCAAGCAATCTAAATTCATCTATCAAAGCAATTGATCAAAATGAATAAAATTTAAACAACTAGGTGTCTTTCAGAAAACAGTGTGGCATATCACTTGTTCTGTTAGAAGCTTAAGCAAATACCAGTCCGGTGCATCCTTGACATCCAAACAAAATAAAAGCCAGAGCAGCACAACTAGCCACTATCCAAAGGTGCACAAATCTGTGGCCCGACAACAAACATCAAGTGTATATTTTTTCCATAATTTAGAAGGTTATGCAAGATCTAATAATTACATCCACCATCTGTATATAATTCCTTTCACTTGTGTCCTGCCATCTCATACAATACTTTCATAGAATAGTTAATAAATGTCAGACATGCATGTGGCCTCTAGCATGAGACAAACTTTTAATTTTCATTTTAAGTTAGGACAATCTTCTCTCTCTCTCTCTCTCTCTCTCTCTCTTTTTTGCTCAGAAGTTAGTTTAACATATGTTATCAATTGATTCAAAGAAGATAAATAAATAAATAAATTGGTTTACTTGAAAGGGATGGGCATGCGGAGGAGAGGGACGAAGCTGAGAGGCGGGCGGCGTTAGGCGAAGAGGAGGGCGGCGTCGGGCGAAGAGCCGGTGAAGCAGTGGATGCGACAGAACTCGAGCATGGGTGCAGGGCGGAGAGGCGGGCGACGACGAGGGCATGTGGAGGAGAGGGACAAAGCCTTTTGGCCGGAGAGGTGGCCGGCGTCGAGCATCGGGCGAAAAAGCGATGGACGAGATGGCAAACTCTAGCGTGGGCGTTGGGCAGAGAGACGAGAGACGGAGTGGCGCTTCTGTCGGGCTCCTGCGAGTAGGTGGGCCAGCTGAAAGCACTACTCCATATGGAGCAGCGAGAGGTGTGGAGAAAGCGCCACGCTAGCTGAAAGCGCTACTCCATATGGAGCAACGAGAGGTGTGGAGAAAGCGCCACCCAGCGTGGCGCTTTCGAAAAGCGCCATATGGAGTCATGCTTTTCCAAAGTGCCATGCAGTGTGGCGCTTTCATGCTCCATCATCCACTCCCTTCTGGCGTTGTGGAGCACTGACGCGATAAGTAAAACATGTCATTTTACTTTAACACCATTTCTACAAATAGTTTGGTTCCCATGCTAAAGTTGTATAACCAGTGTCAAAGGACACCGGTTTGAAAAACAGCTCCTGTTGGGCCTGGTGTGGTGCTATCAAGGCCCAGGGGCACTACAAAAAAATCAACATTTGCCTACGATTTTTTTCGTAGGGAAAGAGAAAAAAATCGTAGGTAAAGCCTTTCCCTACGATTTCTGTCGTAGGCAAAAGTATAAAAAAATCGTAGGGAAAAGTGCGTAGGGAAAGCCTTTGCCTACGACTTTTAAAAATTGTAGGCATAGATCAGACCTTTTGCCTACGATTTTTTTCGTAGGTAAAGATCATAATTCGTAGGGAAAGAATGAGAAGAATTTGAAATTCAAATTTAAATTTTAAAAATAATTGCCTACGAAATTTAAAAATCGTAGGGAAAAATCAAAAAATATATCAATACCTTTCCCTACGATTTGTCTTAAAATCGTAGGGAAAAATTGGCTAATTATAATTTTTAGAAAATTTTTTCCCTATGAAAAACCATTTAAATTTTAAAAACAATTGCCTACGAAATTTAAAAATCGTAGGGAAAAATCAAAAAATATATTTTTATCAATACCTTTCCCTACGATTTGTCTTAAAATCGTAGGGAAAAATTGGCTAATTATAATTTTTAGAAAATTTTTTCCCTATGAAAAACCATTTAAATTTTAAAAACAATTGCCTACGAAATTTAAAAATCGTAGGGAAAAATCAAAAAATATATTTTTATCAATACCTTTCCCTACGATTTGTCTTAAAATCGTAGGGAAAAATTGGCTAATTATAATTTTTAGAAAATTTTTTCCCTATGAAAAACCATTTAAATTTTAAAAACAATTGCCTACGAAATTTAAAAATCGTAGGGAAAAATCAAAAAATATTTTTTTATCAATACCTTTCCCTACGATTTGTCTTAAAATCGTAGGGAAAAATTGGCTAATTATAATTTTTAGAAAATTTTTTCCCTATGAAAAACCATTTAAATTTTAAAAACAATTGCCTACGAAATTTAAAAATCGTAGGGAAAAATCAAAAAATATATTTTTATCAATACCTTTCCCTACGATTTGTCTTAAAATCGTAGGGAAAAATTGGCTAATTATAATTTTTAGAAAATTTTTTCACTATGAAAAACCATTTAAATTTTAAAAACAATTGCCTACGAAATTTAAAAATCGTAGGGAAAAATCAAAAAATATATTTTTATCAATACCTTTCCCTACGATTTATCTTAAAATCGTAGGGAAAAATTGGCTAATTATAATTTTTAGAAAATTTTTTCCCTATGAAAAACCATTTAAATTTTAAAAACAATTGCCTACGAAATTTAAAAATCGTAGGGAAAAATCAAAAATATATTTTTATCAATACCTTTCCCTACGATTTGTCTTAAAATCGTAGGGAAAAATTGGCTAATTATAATTTTTAGAAAATTTTTTCCCTATGAAAAACCCTAAAATCGTAGGAAAAAATAGGAAAAAATATTTTTTATACACATCTTTCCCTACGATTTACCTTAAACTCGTAGGGAAACGTTAGGTAATAAAAATTTTTAATTATTTCTTTCCCTACGAAAAACTTCAAAATCGTAGGAAAAAAATCAAGAATTTTTTTTTATCCACTTCTTTCCCTACGATTTTTCTAAAAATCGTAGGAAAAAATTGGCTAATAATAATTTTTAATGATTTCTTTCCCTACGAAAAACCCTAAAACTACGTGTAGTTTGGTGTTTTGGGTTGAAAAGAGCCACACAAAAACAAAAAAGGGTCATGATCAGGTTCTACATGTAACAGACACTGGGCAGCAAGAACGGCTCCAGCAATTACTGGTTACGTGGGAATGATTACAAGTTGGTCTGTTGCACGAGACACAAGAAGACGGTTCACCTCGCACGAAGAAACAGTAATATCATCGCTACCATCTGGGAGTACATTCATGCACATGGAATTGGCTATCATAACTAGGGAAGGTTACAATAATGGTGAGTAGCTAAGAGATATATATATGTCTCTCAATCTTTACATACAACATGGTAGTAGGAAGTCATGGGCGATACAGAATAAATAAACCAATGAGATTCACTGCTGACACATGCAATCTGGAGCAGGATACGTGTAGATGGATTGTTTTGGCTTCCTTAGCCGGATTTGCCCTTGTCTATTCTGGTGCCCCGCTTGGACCACCTCTTGAAACTCGGACCACTCCATGCTCTTGTTGAGAAAGAGCTGTCCTAACAAAGCCATGCTCGGTCTTATGGTCTTCGAGTTCAAATAGGTCCGATGGCCCACCTAAAACCACCAAAGCCTCGGATCAGGAATCCTGGCATGACTCATTTGCAACAAAAAAATCATAAGGAACAATATACTTCTTAGCATTATCCCAAGGATGACTTTTACCTCAATATACTTCTTAGCATTATCCCATGCACCACCAGTGTTAGATGCAGAGATTGCAATCTGTAAACAAAGAGAGAGAGAACCCATGAGTTCTTCTTACACCCAATCCTCTGATAAATCCAAAAAATGATTTCATGGATTAAGGAATTTATATGTCTAAAGCAGTATCAGGTTACACTTTCTGCATCTCTTTTTGACTGGAAAATACATTTTCTGCATCTCAAACAATGACAGCAGGCATAGGAATGCAAATAAAGTTTCTTAAGCACACATAGAAGCAATATGTCCTAGAAGAAAGTGCAGGTAAATTAGCCATAAAGGATATGATCGTGAGTGAGGTGGCACATTTCTTTACCTCATCAAATATGTTTCTATTATATCTCTAATTTGTTAATAGATACTACTAGTCAGATTTATATTATAAGTTTACTTTTTAATTAATTTGTCACAGGCCGCCTGGAGATGTGAAAATCTTAACTATAGAAACTTAGATTATAGAGGAACAGCTGATCTTGTGCTCTCTGGAAGGTTTATTAGGTCATGTATTATTTTTTTCTCTGACAAAACATGGAAGCTGAGTTATTCTTCCTCTTCTTCAGAACCTTCCGATGCCATTTCTCCTGGGAAGTATGTATAAATTTAATGTTTTTTCCTTTTCACCAATTAATTTGAATCTCATATGCTGATCATGGAATGATGTGGTTATCTTTTTCTGTTCTTTTTTCTCCTGTATTGATCAGTCATTTTTCTTGTGCTGGGGACCTTTGCTCTGTTGCTATCTCATCATGTTGACAAAATAATGAAGTTTAATTCTTTATTGGATTGATTCTTGTTGAAAACTTTTGGTACCATATATAGGGTAGGAAAAAAAATAGTGCTTAGGAACTGACAGTTACGTTGCGTGGCAATATGTATTGATTCTCTAGATGACTTGTTAAGTTCAATTAATATGCATGTATGCTAAGGAAAAAATAAAATGATAGCCTAGCAGGTAGTATGAGTTGCACTTGCCTTTGTACATTGTTGCAAGTTTGAATGCATAGTGGGTGATGTATAAA
>UESW01001511.1:342805-380855 GCA_900491605.1 Calamus simplicifolius
AAAATTAACAAAATCCTAACACACTAATTAAAGATTTCTAATATAGTCATGTTTGAAGGCAAAGGAGGCATCCAGTATCTGTCACTTGAGTAATAATATATGTCAAAGAAACTTCTAATATGGAAGTTTCAAAGAAGATGGATGTGACCCACTGCTACCCCAAATGATTAATGATTGCACATAAATCAACAGCAGATTCCCTATAAATTCCACTATTATCCAGAATTAAAAAAATGTAGAGGTCCACAATTAACTTCATATACGATGGATGTTTCCAAATGTCATGCTACTATTTTGCAGCTCAATTTCTGCTTATGGTTGTGGAACTCACTGAACAATGTTTCATTGTCATACCATGCTTGTTTTACAATAACATAACATGAAAATCTATAAGCTGTTTCACTGGTCACTTTTAGCCCTCGTATTTCTGCAAATGTCAAAATCAACATGCATAAGATGTCTGAGGCAAGGATTTGGCTCGAGTCTTCATGCTGTAGACAGGAATAGGACATTAATATGCATATAATACCATAGTTTCACAACAGTGAACCTCTTCTTATATAGACCAAATGAATGAATTGCAAGACACATTAACCATCTTCCATTTTTCAAATGTCATGTCAAAAACAATTAGTTTCCAATTATATAGATTGCAATTCATAGAATGCAGAGACTTACTGGTCGGGTTAAGAAACTTAGATCACGTAACATTATTCTGTGAGTATGGTGCCTTTGAAAAATAATAGACTAATCTTTCAGTGACTACATGTCTCCTCAAATTCAAGGCAGACAAAATTAGAAGAAACATGAACAAGAAAAACACGCTTACAAGGAGGTAAGTGAAGCATTGCAACATGTGAATGTAGGTAAGTGTTCTTATCCACAATATAATTACTTCTGGCTGTCTTAATGAAACATAAGACATGTTTTCTTTTAACAGGTCCCCAAAATTTGCCCATGGTCTGTTCATTCACTTGGTTTTGGCACATTCTCATGGACACTATCTTGATAAAGTCCTTTTACAATTTGTCTTCTAGTCCAGAAATCTAACTTTGTGTCTGTGTATAATGAGGAATTTATCAAGACCAAACCCCAAAAATTCAACAAACTCAGATTAGTCAATTCAAACGAAAATATAAGAATCAAGATTACTGTTATTATTGGCATATATATTGGTATGGTATTACAATCATATAAGAATCAAGATTACTGTTATATTGGCACGGTATCAGAATCTAATGCTCAATACTTTATTTGATCAATTCTAGTTTGTGGCAAGTCACATAATGTTCCACATCTTGCTAATCTCCCAATTAGTCTGTTGCATTTTGTTTAAATGAAATGCATGCAATAGAAGCAATCACTAACAAGCAGGCACATATCATTTGGGTAGAAAAACCTTTATATCTGTTTAGATAAACTGAAATAATATATTTCATTCAAGTAAAAAGTAAATGCGTAACTTCAATTTGCAATCTCATCTAGAAAAATTTAAATGTGTAACTTCAATTTGCAATCTCATCTGGAAAAAAATAAAATGATATAAGTTCGGGAAGCAAAGAAAAGTTTTTAGTCTCTTCTAATAAGTGTAAGCATACTTTGTTGATATGCATTAACATGTAGAAATTATAAAACTAATCATCTATTACTCCTTTGATATCTTGATAAGAAATTGATTTTATCAATTGAATTTTTTGATTATGCTCCTCTACTGATTGTCTTCCATTTTCATAAGAAAACAAAGTATTTGAGTATCTTTGACCATATTATTTCCATCCAAGGTTTGAAACTTTGATTCTGGTTTTGGTCTTCCATTTGAAGTTTCAATTTTGGCAATTCAATGGTTTCAAAAGTTATACTCAATGTTTCAGAGTTTCAGTTAAACAATCAAGAAAAATTCAAAAAAGAAAGAAAGAAAGAAAAACAATGAATAAAAAAAAGTCATGACATAAAATTTCAAACTATATTGGATCATATAGGTTCTTTATTTCTATAATTTTGACAATTTTAGGCTCATATTAATATTGCATGCACGCAAATAAAAGGAATTCGCACTGTGAATGCATGTCTCAATGTAATTTACTTAAGTTTCAACTATTCCAAACTTCATCATATTTCAGTTTTAGTAGACCTCAAAAATATATCGAATTTGGGTGCTTTATTAGTATTTTTGTAGTAAAGCATCTATTTAGTCAAATGCATGTAGTTATAGAGTATTATATTTATTTTACATAAAATTTCTTGTATCTATTTTTCACATTAGCGTTTGCAAAGTATTGTAACATGGCTTTTCTAAGAGGTTTTCACTTGTCAAGCTTTTAAATTTATTGCTCCATCTCCTTTTTTTAGCTCAAAAAAATGAAAAACCATTAAGAATTAAAAATATAGAGCTTGTGTGCTTAAATAAAGAAAGAAATCACCCTCAATATAGCTAGCTAGCTTTAATCAGTTTTTGCGACAAGTAGCCAGAGACAGCTGAACTGACCAAAACTAGCCAGTTTCAGCCAAAATTTTGGCCGAAATTGCCAAAATTAACCAAGTAGAGATTGATTTCAGTTTAGTGACTTTAGTCCTGTCCAAAACCAGTCTGTTTTGGATGAGACAGATCACTTTTTGCTTAAGCATAGAATCCTGGTTCCACATGTGAATATAATTACTGGAACAGTTCCAGTGCATCCAAGAACAATCTTTACGAATCTATCAAACAATGTGATAGTTAGAAACTGTCAATTTGTTACTTCCAATTAGGCTGCACACTTATAAATCATAATTTTAAAAGCTGGCATAATACTCTTCAGAGTAATGCAAAGACACATTTTTGTACTGAGGTACACTTGATTGCATCAATGTTAGAACAATTTGACACGTACATAAGAAAAGTGGATTGTTGTCTTCTAATTTTGCCTTGCAAAGAATGCATGATAAGTATTAAGAGTCATTGTTCGTGACACATTAAATCCTTGCACTTAATTGAAATATTCACCATTCTCTATATATGGTTTAGAATGCCATGGTCAGTGCCTTTGTCTCTATCTTATGTTTCATGATAAACCTTTCTTTGATGACCTGGAGTGATGTACTTATAAGCAGCTTTGCTGGAATATATGTTCAAGTACTTCTAAGAAACAAGGTAGCCTGTGTGCTAGTCTCTCATCTATTTGTGAACCTTGCGAGAATTAGAGTTCTAATTAATGGTGCTGTCTCTCATAGTAGGAACAGAGTTCTGAGAGATGGATTGCCCTTGTAGCAAATTTCAAACTCCTGAAGTTTCTGTAGCCATAACATAATTTGCAACTGACTCGCAAATGTTGGTTGGACGCTGTTTATATGAACTGAAGCAGGAAGGTAAGAAATGCAATCCGCTTCTTCTGAACTAAGCCAGTAGTCAAGCTACGATTGCTCGAATGTTTGTGCTTGTAGAACAAGTATTGTGGGCTCTAATTTTCTTCTTACTCTTTTTTGAAACTTTTTGCATCCTCTAGTTCTAATTGAGTAGGAGATCCTATTAATTGATGGCCTACCACTGGTTATTATTGCTTACCTTAATTTGTGATTTTCTTATTTCCTAAGGTGGTAAGAAATAAGCCATTGTTACTAGTTCTAATTTCTAACATTGAGGCAAAATGCTGTGCCCTTATTGATACTATTACCAAATTAATTTGGCTTAACCGATCTACCATGATTTTTCTTTATTATGATAATCAAAAATTTATCCAAACTACTCGTAATAATGTTTTTTTATGGACAAATTAAACATATTAAAATAGACTGACACCTTGTTCGATATCATGTTCAACAATAGTTTCTCCAACTTCAATCGACCTCCTCTCAACTAATCAATTTGTGGACATCATCATCAAATCCCATTCTACCAAACAGAGATCACACATACTGCAGCAACCGATAGCAAGTAAACAGAAAGCACAGAAAGAGAGAGAGAGAGAGAGAGAGGAGAACAGTGGGTGCAACGGCAAACCAGAACAGAAAAACGAATCCGAACGAAAGAATCCGGCAAGTACGACCCGACCGAAGCCCTAGATCGATCCGACGGTTGTGATCCATCCGATCGGTGATGATCCGACGGTTGCGATCGATCCAAGCCATGATCTCGATCGGTGATGATCGATCTAACGGTTGCGATCGATCTGATCGGAGATGATCCGATGGTTGGATCGATCCAAGCCATGATCCCGATCGGTGATGATCGATCGGACCGTTGCAATCGATCCGATCGAAGATGATCCAACGGTTGTGATCGATCCAAACCATGATCTCGATCGGTGATGATCGATCAGACCGTTGCGATCAATCTGATCGGCGATGATCTGATGGTTGTGATCGATCCAAGCCATGATCCCGATCAGCGATGATCGATCCGACAGTTGCAATCCATCCGATTGTCAATGATATCCGATGGTTGCGATCGATCCAAGCCACGATCTCGATCGGTGATGATCGATCTAACGGTTGCGATCGATCTGATCGGAGATGATCCGATGGTTGGATCGATCCAAGCCATGATCCCGATCGGTGATGATCGATCGGACCGTTGCAATCGATCCGATCGAAGATGATCCAATCGATTGTGATCGATCCAAACCATGATCTCGATCGGTGATGATCGATCAGACCGTTGCGATCAATCTGATCGGCGATGATCTGACGGTTGTGATCGATCCAAGCCATGATCCCGATCAGCGATGATCGATCCGACAGTTGCAATCCATCCGATTGTCAATGATATCCGAGATCGATCCAAGCCATGATCCCGATCATGATCATCGATACGATAGTTCGATCCATCCGATCGGCGATGATCCGATGGTTGCGATCGATCAAGCCATGATCCCGATCGGCGATGATCGATCCGACGGTTGCGATCCATCCGATCGGTGATGATCCGACGGTTGCGATCGATCCAAGCCACGATCTCGATCGGTGATGATCGATCTAACGGTTGCGATCGATCTGATCGGAGATGATCCGATGGTTGGATCGATCCAAGCCATGATCCCGATCGGTGATGATCGATCGGACCGTTGCAATCGATCCGATCGAAGATGATCCAACGGTTGTGATCGATCCAAACCATGATCTCGATCGGTGATGATCGATCAGACCGTTGCGATCAATCTGATCGGCGATGATCTGATGGTTGTGATCGATCCAAGCCATGATCCCGATCAGCGATGATCGATCCGACAGTTGCAATCCATCCGATTGTCAATGATATCCGATGGTTGCGATCGATCCAAGCCACGATCTCGATCGGTGATGATCGATCTAACGGTTGCGATCGATCTGATCGGAGATGATCCGATGGTTGGATCGATCCAAGCCATGATCCCGATCGGTGATGATCGATCGGACCGTTGCAATCGATCCGATCGAAGATGATCCAACGATTGTGATCGATCCAAACCATGATCTCGATCGGTGATGATCGATCAGACCGTTGCGATCAATCTGATCGGCGATGATCTGACGGTTGTGATCGATCCAAGCCATGATCCCGATCAGCGATGATCGATCCGACAGTTGCAATCCATCCGATTGTCAATGATATCCGATGGTTGCGATCGATCCAAGCCATGATCCCGATCATAGATCATCGATACGATAGTTACGATCCATCCGATCGGCGATGATCCGATGGTTGCGATCGATCCAAGCCATGATCCCGATCGGCGATGATCGATCCGACGGTTGCGATCCATCCGATCGGTGATGATCAGACGGTTGCGATCGATCCAAGCCACGATCTCGATCGGTGATGATCGATCTAACGATTGTGATCGATCTGATCAAAGACGATCCGATGGTTGGATCGATCCAAGCCATGATCCCGATCGGTGATGATCGATCAGACCGTTGCAATCGATCCGATCGAAGATGATCCAACGGTTGTGATCGATCCAAACCATGATCTCGATCGGTGATGATCGATCAGACCGTTGCGATCAATTTGATCGGCGATGATCTGACGGTTGTGATCGATCCAAGCCATGATCCCGATCAGCGATGATCGATCTGACAGTTGCAATCCATCCGATTGTCGATGATATCCGATGGTTGTGATTGATCCAAGCCATGATCCCGATCATAGATCATCGATACGATAGTTACGATCCATCCGATCGGCGATGATCCGATGGTTGTGATCGATCCAAGCCATGATCCCGATCGGCGATGATCGATCCGACGGTTGCGATCCATCCGATCGGCGATGATCTGACGGTTGTGATCGATCCAAGCCATGATCCCAATCGACGATGATCGATTGGACCATTGCGATCAATCCGATACCTCGATATTTTCTTTACAAAGGAAAGATATGATTCTCTATGATTTTCATGAAAATCGTAAGGAAAGACTTTTTTAGAAAAATATTGGCGGGTAATTTTATCTCCAAAAATTTGATGATCAAAAAAAGTCTTTTAAAAGGATAACTAAAAAAAGATATATACATAATAATATTTTATTATGTAAAGGAAAGATATGATTCTCTACGATTTTCATGAAAATCGTAGGGAAAGACTTTTTTAGAAAAATATTGGCGGGTAATTTTGTCTCCAAAAATTTGATGATCAAGAAAATATCTTTTAAAAGGATAACTAAAAAAAGATATATACATAATAATTTTTGTTTAATATTATATTGCATAATAATATTGATTATAATATAATATATTCTATATTATTATAATAACTTTATAACATGTTCTATATACATTATGTATTACAATATAAGATTAATAATTTTATTAACAATATGATAATACATAATAAATTATAGTATACTACAATATTATAATAAGTAATTATTTTGTTATATAAAAAATTATATAATATATTTTATTTTTATGTATTATATATAAATACATATTTACTATATATAATATATGTAAATAATAATATAGTATTAAAGAAACTATAGTAATATATTACTAAGATATTATAATAGATAACATGTTAACGCTATAATAATTAACAATATAATTATAAATACAGTATAAGAAATAAATAGTTATATTAATATTATAATTATTAATAATATCATATAAATATATAATTAATATAAATATAGTAAATATAAAATTTGATTTTGGGAAAGGTATACAGTCTTTTCCTACTATTTTCGTGAAAATCATAAGGAAAGGGTTGAATTTCTAAAAAAAAAGGGTTTTTCCTACGATTTTTATTAAATTCGTAGGGAAAGGTTGGCCATCTTTCCCTACGATTTTCGTAAAAATTGTAGGTAAAAGTCTGCATTCTTTTCATGAAAGGCTTTAGAGCCTTTCCCTACGATTTTTGTGAAAATCGTAGGGAAAGATTTTTTCAAAAAAAAAAAATTGGAGGAAGATTTTGTCTCCAAAAATTTGTTATCCTTTCCCTACGATTTTCAAAAAATCGTAGGGAAAGATCTAGAGACTTTCCCTACGATTTTTTGAAAATCGTAGGGAAAGCTTTTTTCAGAAAAATTTTGGAGGGTTATTTTCCCTCAAAAAATTTGTATTGCCTTTTCCTACGATTTTCAAAAAATCGTAGGAAAAGGCTCTGGATCTTTACCTACGATTTTTTGAAAATCGTAGGGAAAGATTTTTTCAGAAAAATTTTGGAGGAAGATTTTGCCTCCAAAAATTTGTATAGCCTTTCCCTACGGTTTTCAAAAAATCGTAGGGAAAGGTCCATAGCCTTTCCCTACGATTTTCACAAAAATCATAGGGAAAAGGTTTTCCCTACGAATTTTGTTAAAACGTAGGGAAAGGCTATTGACCTTTACCTACGATTTTTGTGAAAATCGTAGGGAAAGATTTTTTCAAAAAAAAAATTGGAGGAAGATTTTGCCTCCAAAAATTTGTTATCCTTTCCCTACGATTTTCAAAAAATCGTAGGGAAAGATCAGAGCTTTTCCCTACGATTTTTGAAAATCGTAGGGAAAGCTTTTTTCAGAAAAATTTTGGAGGGAGATTTTTCCTCAAAAAATTTGTATAGCCTTTTCCTACGATTTTCAAAAAATCGTAGGAAAAGGCTCTGGATCTTTCCCTACGATTTTTTGAAAATCGTAGGGAAATATTTTTTCAGAAAAATTTTGGAGGAAGATTTTGCCTCCAAAAATTTGTATAGCCTTTCCCTACGGTTTTCAAAAAATCGTAGGGAAAGGTCCATAGCCTTTCCCTACGATTTTCACAAAAATCATAGGGAAAAGGTTTTCCCTACGAATTTTGTTAAAACGTAGGGAAAGCTCTTGACCTTTCCCTACGATTTTTTGAAAATCGTAGGGAAAGGTTTTAACCTTTTGACAATGGAACCTTTGCCTACGATTTTAAAAAAATCGTAGGGAAATATATCTTTTGCCTACGATTTTAAAATCGTAGGTGCGAAAATCGTAGGCAAAAGTCATTTTTCTTGTAGTGGGGGCTAACTTGTATTGGGCTGGGTTTGAGTCCAAGTGTTGAGATAAAATCAAGTCACAGGTGTACATGGGCTTGGGGATTAGTTTAATTTCATTGGGTTAGTCCATCGGAGTTTTTGTTGAGTCTGGGCCTGGTCCACTTCGTGGATGTATTTAAACTCTAGTTTTTAGGATTTAAAAGAAATAGAAAACTGATTTTTTTCTTCCAAAATTTCTTTCTCATCGCAGGGTGGCAGCCCTATCTTCTTCTCTATCTCCTCCTCCTCCTCTCTCTCCCTCGCGTAACAAAGCATGGGAGGCTTCCCGGAAGGAAGCCGTGGGAGAAACGGCTTTGTGCGTGGACCTCCTGGTGCTTCGTGATGCATGGGAGTGGTGGTGGAAAAGATTTCCCTTCAGGAAAAACTGTTCGGTGAAATCCAGATTCATGTGTTCTTGGGTGTCCCATGGAGATGCCGAAAAAGAACGCCCAGGTGGTAAGTTGGGCTTCTTGAGTCTTTCTAACAAGAAAACGAAGCCATGTTCTCTCAAGAAAATAGGCTCGCGTGGCGTGGGAGACTTCATCAGCCTGTGACGTGAAGGGAAGCATCTTGGAAGAGGAAGCATCAAGTCTTCACCTATGGGATCAAAGAGGAGGCCTCACGGCTTGAGGCTTTACGTGAGTGGCTTTACATGGATTCATGCAGGGAGGAAAGGATCAGCAAAGAATAGAAAAAGATTTATTTTAAAATAAATCTTTAGGAATAAAAAGGGGCTCTGGTGGTTGTTCAAGAAGCTGATTGTTGATAAAGGATACAAAAATCAATAGCCAATCTGATTATTAACAATAAAGGGTGAAAGCCTAGGTTACTTCTTCAACGAGGTTGATCCCATCGCTATTCATTAGGACTAAACCCCAACAATTGGTATAAACAAGAATAAGTTGTTTGGAGATCTTCAAAGGGTTGAAACAATTTCAACAAGATCTATCAAGGTACTTCTTAATTTTTTCAAATTTATTTTTGTGCTATTTTTATTTTGATTGAGATCTCGCCATGGGTAGTAGTATAAAAATAGATTTTGAAAAGTTTAATGGGAAGGAAAGTTTCTCTATATGAAAAGTCCGGGTAGAGGATCTTCTTGTGCAACAGGATTTAGATCTGGCTTTAGAGGAAAGGCTAGATGGGATGTCATATAAGCAGTGGATATCATTGGAGAAAAAGGCATGTTCAACGATCAGGGGATGCTTGGAAGATTCAGTCCTTTATTTAGTGCTGAAGGAGAAGACCCCGAAGGGACTCTACATGGGGAAGAACATGTGCAACAAGTTGATGTTGAAGAAGCACCTCTACAGCCTTCGGATGTCAGAAGGTGGAGATGTGCTGGGCCACATCCAGGTGTTCGATCAGATGAGTAATGAATTGTTGAATATCGGGGTCAAGATGGAGGAGGAAGATAAGACACTTTTGCTATTGTGTTCGCTGCCCACATCACATGAATCATTGGTCACGATGCTGCTCTACGGAAAGAAGACATTATTCTATGAAGATATTGTCTCGGTGCTTCAGACGAATGAGCAGAGAAAGAGGATGACCAAGGAAGTAGTTCCCCGAGAGGGTCTATCAGTTGGGAAAATGTTAGGTAGAGGCAGGGATAGGAGCAGGCCTAGGGAATAGTTACACTCCAAGAAGGCTAAGTGCTACAAGTGTGGTGAGATAGGACATTTTAAAAGGGATTGTTCTAAGTTGAAAAAGGAAGAAAAGGGAGGATATGAGTCTATGAGTACAATTGCAGGCCAGGAGATGGAGGATAATCTCTTGGTGGTATCAGATGGTCATAGTCACAGCACAGAGATGTGGACCTTAGATTCAGCCTGTTCTTATCATTACACTCCCAACCAGTTGTGGTTCAGTACTTATACAGAGGTTGATGAGGGGTGTGTGACTCTTGGAGATGATCACCCTTGCAAGGTGGCAGGGATTGGCATAGTGAGGGTGAGGATGTTTGATAGCATAGTGCACACTCTTATCAGCGTGAAGCATGTCCCAGAACTCAAGAAGAATCTTGTGTCACTAGGGTACCTAGAGTAGACAGGATACAGCTTCAGCAGTCATGCTAGGAGTGGAGTTCTGAACATCTCCAATGGAGCTATGGTGGTGATGAGAGGGAGAAGGCTAGAGAAAAACTTATACAGGTTGGAGGGCTCTGTGATGACAGGAAAATCTGAGGTAGTAGCTATGAAACTGGATCCTCGGGATGTGTACAAGATGTGGCATTACCGCCTAGGCCACATGGGAGACATGGGATGAAAGAATTGAGCAAGAGATGACTACTTTCAGACCTGAGTGGTGGAGTCATGGAGATCTATGAGCCATATCAAATGGGGAAGCAGAGGAGTGTGCAGTTCTTGGTCAGCACAGTTAGGAGTGCAAAACCCCTAGAATTAGTACACATGGATGTTTGGGGACCATCCTCGGTTTTTGCAAGGAATGGGGCCAGATACTTCTTTACCTTGATAGATGATTTTTTAGGAAAGCAGTGGATCTACTTCATGAAGGAGAAATCAGAGGTCTTCACCAAGTTCAAAATCTGGAAGGCTGAGGTTGAGAGGGAGCAGGGTAGGAGTGTGAAGTGTTTGAGGTCAAACAGTGGCGGAAAATGCACCAGCAGCGAGTTTCAAAGATTTCGTAAGGAGTAGGGCATCAAAAGGCACTTCTCGGTGATGAAAACTTCTCAATAGAAAGGGATGGCTGAAAGGATAAACAAAACACTATTGGAAAAAGCAAGGTGCTTGAGGCTGCAGGTAGGGCTTTCAAAGATGTTCTGGGTTGACGCAGTAGGTGCAGCTAGCTACTTGATCAATCGATCACCGCACACCAGGTTGGATAGAGGCATTCCAGAGGAGATATGGTCTGGAGGGAAGATAAGCCTGAACCATCTGAGGGTGTTTGGATGCATGGTATATGTGCATGTCGGTGTTAGGGAGCGGAGTAAGTTGGACGCCAGGTCTAAGAAGATGGTATTCCTGGGCTACCCGCATGGAATCAAGGGGTATCGGTTGTGGGATCCCTTGGAGAAGAAGGTTTTCATTAGTAGAGATGTGACCTTTGATGAGAGCTCGATCCTTCGGAGCAGAGATGGTACAGATGCACAATAGGAACTACAGGAGGTGGAACACGGTAACACTAGTCAGATGATCTCCTACACAGTCGTGCCATTTGCTAGTGGACCAGAAGGATTTGAGATTCAAGTAGAGAGGACTAGCATAGGGGTCAAAAGCCAGAAAGTTCAGCAGGATGCAGCTGAGCAAATGACTCAGGAGGATGCAGTTGGACAGGGAACTGATACTGGGATCGCACTGCATAGACCCAGGAGAAATGTGCGACCACCAGTTTGATACGGCTTCGAGAATTCGATGTCATATGCCCTGGTGACAACGAATGAAGACCCTTACACCTATCAGGAGATTGTGGAGAGCCAGGACAGAGATAGGTGGGTCTAGGCTATGGCATGAGATGTAGGCTATGGCAGAGGAGATGCAGCCTCTCCATAAAATTGGTACGTGGCAGGTGGTTCAGTTGCCACAAGAAAAGAAACCCATTGATTGCAAATGGGTTTATCAGTACAAGAATTGGCCTTCAGAGCAAGAAGGTATAAGGTACAAGGCATGACTAGTGGCTAGAGGATACTTTCGGAAGGAAGGCTTCGACTACAGAGAGCTGGTGGAAGAAGATGGAGTGAAGCTGGTGAAGGTACACACCAAGAAGAATCCAGCAATGCACCAACCAAGGTTCTTTCATGGGACAACTTTTGTAGGGATTGCAGCTGATGGACACGGCGGACGTGCTGAGGCCTTGAAAGCACCAAAGTGGAGATTGTTGGGCCTGGTGTGGTTCTATCAAGGCACAGGGGGGCTAACTTGTATTGGGTTGGGTTTGAGTCTAAGTGTTGAGATTAAATCAAGTCACGGTTGTACACGGGCTTGAGGATTAGTTGAATCTCATTGGGTTAGTCAATAGGAGTTTTTGTTGAGTCTGGGCCTGGCCCACTTCGTGGATGTATTTAAACTCTAGTTTATAGGGTTTGAAGCAAATAGAGAATAGATTCTTTTCTCTCAGAAATTCTTTCTCATCGCAGGGCGGCAGCCCTATCTTCTTCTTCTCTATCTCCTCTTCCTCCTCTCTCTCCCTCGCGTAACAAAGCATGGGAGGCTTCCTGGAAGGAAGCCATGGGAGAAACGACATCATGCGTGGACCTCCTGGTGCTTCGTGACACGTGGAAGCGGTGGTGAAAAAGATTTCCCTTCAGGAAAAACCGTTCAGTGAAATCCAGATTCACGTGTTCTTGGGTGTCCCATGGAGATGCCGGAAAAGAATGCCTAGGTGGTACGCTGGGCTTCTTGAGTCTTTCTAACAAGAAAACGAAGCCACGTTCTCTCAAGAAAACAGGCTCGTGTGGCGTGGGAGACTTCATTAGCCTATGACATGAAGGGAAGCATCTTGGAAGAGGAAGCATCAGGTCTTCACGTACGGGATCAAAGAGGAGGCCTCATGACTTGAGGCTTTACGTGAGTGGCTTTACGTGGATTCGTGCAGGGAGGAAAGGATCAGCAAAGAATAAGAAAAAATTTATTTTAAATAAATCTTTAGGAATAAAAAGGGGCTGTGGTGGTTGTTCAAGAAGCTGATTGTTGATAAAGGATACAAAACCAGTAGCCAATCTGATTATTGACAATAAAGGGTGAAAGCCTAGGTTACTTCTTCAGTGAGGTTGATCCCATTGCTGTTCATCAGGACTAAACCCGAACAGCTCCATGATTAAGTCTCTTGTTTGGTTTCACAGACAACGCGCCAAGCTAATGATGTTGGAATCTGAACCTTCACACGTCAATTGAGGTGGGATATGATTTATCCGAACAATGCGCTTTCCTGCCTCCAAGTTGGATCCTTGCACTCAGAAAGAATGAAGTTAGAGGGGCCCCAGAGTTTCTTTCAGTGAAATCTCAATCGAGGTAAGAGAAGGGGGTCTTTAAGCTCTTCTTGGATCCATGCACTCAAATAGAATGAAGTTAGAGGGGCCTCAGAGTTCCTTTCTGATGAGGAGTAAAATCATCATTGCATTATTGATCACTCACATCGACAATTGGGTCATGCCCAATCCAAACACCCTACCAGCCAGTCAGCATAACATCCAAGCAATGAAGCCGAATCACCTTTGACAAAGTCGGATCGCCCCAATAACCCGAGCTATCCTTATACATCGGCCATCTGAGCTAAGCCATTCCTCGGTAACCCGAGCTATCTCATACCTCGGCCATCTGAGCTGAGCCATTCCTTGATAACCTGAGCTATTCTCATACCTCGGCCATCTGAGCTGAGCCATTCCTCGGTAACCCGAGCTATCCTCATACTTTGGTCATCTGAGCCGAGCCATTCCTCTGTAACCCGAGCTATCTTCATACCTCGGCCATCCGAGCCGACCGTACCTCGGCCATTCGAGCCGATCCATTTTATACCTCGGAAAACCAGGTTATTCCTCATTCTGGCCGAACCACGGCATTCAAAATACCTCTGCGGAATCCGGCGCAGGAGAGTTCAAATTTACTATAACTGAATAAGATTCCAGGCGGCAAATCATACCCAAAAGTGGCCTAGGACCCGCAAGAGTGGCCTAGGTCTATGTGATCACTGAATCTCAAGGCATCAACCAGTTCTTCCAGCCGTCGATCCTCTAATTGACAAGATGTGGACCCTATAGGCCTCGTAACAAACTTGATTCGAGTCCATCTCGAATCCTAACAGTTTTCAGACCTCATCCAGGGCACGTCCAAGGAATCAGGTGATCGCTTATAAATACCATAGCCCTCCAACCTCTAAGGTATGCCAATTTTGTACGTAGTTCTTACGCATACTTTTATGCTATTCACTAGCTCTGATACTCCATTGAAGCTCCTCCTGAGCTCAGAGCTCTCGAGAGAGAACACCCGTCAAAAGGGAAACTCCTCTGTGAGAGTCTTCTCCTCACATCTGCTTGCTATGAATCTCCACTGACTTGGGCATTGGAGGGTCCTCCGCAGTGGGCAACCCTCACAGCATTCTTTGCGAGCGGACTGTCTTGCAGGTTCCATCCCGAGGCGACGAGATCGGCGTCTGGATCAGAAGCCAGAAGTGCACCCGAGTCGGAGAACGGATTTCTGCGGTAACACTTTCAGTGAAATCTCAATCAAGGTAAGAGAAGGGAGTCTTTAAGCTCTTTTTGATGAGGCTTTAAGCTCCGAAAATGAGTTTTCTTTCAGATCCTTGTATATGGATGGTGTAGAGCTGCTTTTATAGGCCTTCGATAGGAGTAATGGAGGTGGACTCTATTAGATTAGGAAAGAGAGATTTGTTTCAAGTTGGTCAGTCAGATATACGTGTAAAGAGATTTAACACAATAGATAAGAATGAGGTCTCATGGAGTCGGCGAGTCCTTTGGAAAAGGGATATGAGACAATCCATCTGGGAAGGTCGGACATGTTGAATTCGTTGATCATTCTTATTTGGTCAGCCAGATCTCCATGTAAAGACATCACTGGGATCTCCAGCAGTTCCACCATGTCAGCTTATTGTTAATGTGTCAACAGTTTAGGTCAGATTATCCTACATTAGTTTTGAATTTTGTCATTTTCATGAAGATGAATAAATAAAGAAAGCAAAGTTTGCCACTCCATGCAGTGAGAATGTCGCTAATTATTGTTAAGGACTAGTTTGGCTCTCATTCCATACCTTTACTTATTTTTATGGTATCCCAAGCAACTGATGACTTGCATTTTCATGACTTCACAAATATAACATAAAGGTGCAAGGCATTACAAAGAAGGCCAAGATTGAAATCCCTAGCAAATAAAGAAAATGAAGATTCAAAACATGGTTTCATTTTCATTATTGGTAACCTCTTACAGAGAAATTGTCAAGTTCTTTTCTTTAAATAATTTTTATTATGCATAAAAATGAAATATACATAAATTTTGGAATTAAAAAGTTGAGAGATTTTGTTATGGCTGCTCCTGCTTTTTTTAATATCAATGAATAGAATTTGCTAGTGTCGACGCCTGGTTACCGAACAATGATTGCCAGAGAGCTTCAAGGAGTTCTTGGCAAAGCTCTCTCTACTACGAGGGACCTACAAGAAGTCCCAGGACCGGAGTTTTCGACAGAGACCCTCCGACGGTCAAGTCAGTGGCCTGGGTCACAACCGTAAGCTTGAAGAAGCTTGAATGAATAGATGAGTATGTTTTCTGGGAGCTTAAGTGGTCATATCTCGCTAAGGATCCTTCTTACCCCTTTTATGGACCCTTGGTCCCTATCCGGGGGTCAGCCATATGGAGTTCTGTCGAAGAGAATGTCTGATAAACTCATGATGATTACGTGAGCTCAGAGACGGTTGATGAGTCTTTTGCTGGGGAGATCTCCCACTGGATGAATAATGGCTGACTTGAGCAGCAACTAAAGGAGAAGCAAAAGCTCTCATTTGCTGCTGTATAGCCATGGAATATCACTCCCACAACTTTTGGACAACTGCCATTAATTCTTGAATTTACAGGGTAAGGGTGACATGTTGTCTTGCTTGAATGGCCTGAGGTAGCGGTGGTGGTGGAGCAAAGAGCTGGCCTTCTGTTGCTCAGCTCGTTGAGGATGCCCCCCAGTGTGACTAGCGAAGACCTCTGATGTGTGCGTCACCACCATGGCTATCTTAGAGGGAACAAAGGCTTACAACTCAGGAAGATGGAGCTCTCCTTCCTTCAGCACGTCGCCCCCTTCCTAGCGCGCCATCTGTTGTAGCCAGATCATTGTTTTCGAACATCAGCGAGCATTCAATCGCCTTCTTCAACGAGCCCAGGATCTTTCGGTGAGCTTCTTGCAGTCGAAAGCCTGCAAAAAGTCCTGGGGACCGGAGATTTCGGCGGGGACCCTCCGACGCTCAAGTCAGTGCTCTACGCAACAGCCGTGAGCTTGAGAAAGCTCAAAAAAGAGAGAGAGAGGCTTAGAGAAGAGTGAGCATTTAGGAGTGGTTGTGAGTTACCTGGTTGGGAATCCCTTTTACCCATTTTATAGATGCTTAGATTCTGTGAAGCTTGCTTGTAATTTGTAAGATTTGAGGTGCAACAGCCGTCAGAGCATTTATGGGGCATTTATGGCAAGGACAGCATTAGTGGGACTTGCTTTCTTATTTTTTGGCGTGTTAGAGCCATGGGCCATGTTCCGTCTAGCTGGGTGGCCTAGTCTTGTCAGGCACGCAGGCCAGATGGTTGGTGGGCTTGGTCTTATCAGGCACATGGGCCGCAAGTGGTTGGTGGGCTTGGCTCATGCTAGAAGTATGAGCCAAGGATTGTGATTGGGCCACGTGGGCATTGTAACTCATTCGGAAGTTGATGTAAGGGTTGATGCCAGAGCGAGAACTACCTTGAGATGGGGAACTGCCTCGGAGAGAAGTGGCCGCCCTGGGTCGGGGCCATTCTGGAGAAGAGGGGCTGCCTTAGAGAAGAGGGGCCACCTAGGAGCAGGGCCGCCTCGGAGAGAAAGGCTGTTCTGAAGCGGGAATGTCATGGGGTGGGGCCGCTTCGGAGAGGAAGGGCCGCCTTGGAGTGGGGCTGCTTTGGAGAAGAGGAGCCTCGGAGAAGAGGGGCCGCCTAAGAGTGGAGCCGCCTCGAGGAGAAAGGCCGTTCTGAAGCGGGGCCGCTTCGGAGAGGAGGAGCCACCTTAGAGTGGGGCCGCTTTGGAGAAAAGGGGCCGTCCTGGAGAAGAGGGACCGCTTTGGAGAAAAGGGGCCGCCTTGAAGAGAAAGGCCGTTCTGAAGCGGAGCTGCCATGGGGTGGGGCCACTTCTTTTGATCTTTGCCGTCAGTTAGCCTAGCGCCATCAGCAATATCAGTTAGTACTAGCCTTACCTTGATGATTTGCTAGTTTTCAAGCTTGAGCTTAAGTTCATGTTGCCCTTCATCTCTTCATGAGTACTATATGTCCAACCATTTATTAGCATAAGTGTCATGGATTGTTGAATGGCCACTGTTGAATTTTCTTCTTGGGTGCAAGTTTCTTGCAACCTGCATGGGACATGCCAATCTATTCTTAATCTAAAACTCGACGAGAACCATTTGAGGATGTCGTCATGATTACTGAAAGCTAAATGACATGCAATTTTTAAATTATCACTAGATATATTATTCTAACATATCTTTCCAATTAAAACAGAACAAGGTTGATAGATCACCTAGTTAATTTCAGTTCGGTTTCGATCAGCTGTGAAATTGAACCATGATAACTTCCTGCTGTCAAAAATTTTGGCTTCAAAATGTATACCCTTCCATATTTTCTAACAATTTTACCAAGGAAAATAGCTCTTCAGAACGTATAATGGCTCCGTGAAGGTATTGTTGGGAACAATCTATTTGATATGCAAATAAGACACTAAAGTCAGAGTTCTTCCTAATATGAAGGGACTACTGCAATTTAAGTAGCTTTGCATGGCGAGCAACAAATCGCTGTTAGAATAAAATCAAAGCCATTATGCAGGTTATGTTCCAGGAAACAGTAGATTTCATGTGGTCAAATGGGAGGCTTCCTGTGTTATTACTGAAATTTAAGTTAGGGACTCATTAAAAAAGGTCAAGGCCTCAGATTTGATGAGGATGCTAGAGTTGAGTAGCAAAATTACTTGGGTTTAAGTACCCTTTATTTAATGAATGTAATTTGTGTTTCAACTGCGCGCTATAATTTGACTAGAACTTTATAAATCAAACTATATTCAAGAGCTCTTTTACAGTATTATCTTACAATCAAATTGGCCATAAAATTATAGTTTTACTGCAATTGAAAAAAAATAAATAGAGGCAATCTTTATGATGAGTTCATGTCTCAACAAGGACAACAAAAGATAGAGATATAATTACTACTGATAATATGGTCAAATATGGTTCTCATTTACAGGCAAATAAACATGAAATTTATTTTACTACTGCTCTGAATTTATGTAGCACTGAAAATAAAGCTTAAAAACAGCAACTACGTACAATTCCTTGCATTTCTCAACTATAAAAACCACACTCTTTTTATTTTAGAGCACAAAAGTTGTTTGTATTCTCCTACCCATCCCTCTTCACTCACCCTCTCTACATCGCACACGAATTTGCATCAATCACTGAAGAAAGCAACAGAGAAGCCCACATTTCAATTAATCCAACTCAACCTTTTCATGCTGAGATTTCAATAGCCTACTCGTGAAGGCAAATTCTGTGCTGCCCTTCTTCCTCACTCCCATATTTTTCACGACCCCCGTGTGGGGATTTTCAAAAGAGGCAACCCCTTCTCTTTTCCACTCTTCAGATTAAAAATTATTTAAGATGCGTCAAAATCCTACCATTCTAAACGCGACAGCGAGCGCCAAAATCCACCTCCCCATCACCTTATCACCTTCCCATTTCAAACCAAAATAAGTGAGTCTTTTGACGTTGAAGTAGTTTGTAACATCCAATGTGATAATTAGCTGCCATATACTACTAGTCTCCATCACGTATATCAGCATCTAAAGGATAAAAAGAATAAAAGCATAAAAAAACAAAGAAGGGAAAGAAAGAAGATAAGATCGTAATCTATGAGAGGCTAGAAGCCAGTGAATGCATGCCATGCATGCATCACCTGTGGTGTTGCCCCACAAGTGGCGTCTGAACACCGAGCTTGTCGACGGTGCTCTGTAAACCAAACAGACAAGCCACCACGTACAGTGGCTGGAGCCGGAATGAGCGCATAACCCCGTCCTTATCCCTTTTCCTTCCGTGCCTTAATAACCATGGAAAAGTATATTGACTTAGCCAATGAGGCACTAGTCTTTGGCACCTCCACACGTTTCATAAGGGCAGATCCATTTTATGTGGGTCCTCAAATGAATGAAGCATTATGGATCTGAAGCACTTTCTATTTGATGTGTTGCAGGCACATGTATCATATGTGCGCGCGTGCATCATCGACATATAGTCGTGAAATTAATGAGGTTGTTGAATGATGGATGATAGTAGTATGGATTCAATAATGTCCTCACTACGGTCCAGCTTTCTGCCATCCTTTCCTGGTAGAACAAATTAAAAGGCTAAAAAATACTTTTTATCCATAAACCTTCACTCAAAATTCATTTCAATTCTCAACCCTTTTAGCTGTTACAATTTAATCTCTTTTATTTTAAAGATATTATACTTTTAATATTTTTATTATTTATCGTTCATGAATACTAAACCCAACTTATAACACAACATCTAAATGACACGTCAACGATTTCAATAATTTTTACTAATAGTATGCATTGAGATATCAAGAATGCGACGTTCTTAAAGCTATTCCATTAATTTGATGGCCAAAATAAATTTTAAGTGGAAGTTTGAGGATCAAAAGCATGTTTTTACTTATCATACATGATAAATCTAGTTTATAACAGAATATTTAGATGATATGCTAATTATTTTATTAATTTTTATAAATAGTATGTAATGAGATACGAAGAATGCAACGTTCTTAAATCTATTCCATGAGCTTGACGGTGAGAATAAATTTTTAAAGAAAGTTTGGAGACCTTTTACTAATCCAAGCTCTCAACTATGATACAGATTATAACTTCTCAAAACACATCTTATTTTTCACATGTAGTACTTTAAACTTGGGCTATCAAACTGAATGAGTACTTTGAAAAGATTTTTGTGCAATGCGTGCTATGTAAGATACATACATCGAGCATGATGATTGATCATGCTCAAGTACGGCCATACACGCTGAAAAATATTTTTTATTTTTTTGTATTGCATGCTCAGTTTGCATGAGTGCATGATGAACTGTGCACAGTGCTGCACGCGTTTCATGAGGGCTTTTCCTTAGTGCCTTTAGTGAGCTCTTTCCGGTGCCGGAGCTCTTTCAGGTGCCGTCATTAGGTCCCATAGCGGGTCGACGCCACGCGGTGCAAATGGCAACATTTTGGGTGAAGTAAATGTGAGAGTGATGTGCTGGTGAGATCCATGTGCAACAGATTGCATTTGACGTCCTACGTCGGACAATAATTTCTGTACAAACGCCATTTTTTTTATTATTTTTTTCCAACTTCAATTTGGAGGATTGATAAATCTTGTTTGATTTATTTAAAACCATACAGCATAGTACGGTGCACATTTATAAGTAATATTCTTAGCTAAAAGAGTACATGACCGTATAAAAGTATTTTAATTCAAACATGTTGAGATCCTCTATATTATTTAAAAATACTTAGAAATCAAATATCATATTTTGATGTTCTCTAAACTATATATATCAAGCAGACTAGAAAAAAAGAATGATTATTATTACATCAATGTATTAAAATAATAATAAATTATGTTATTGGTCATGATCTACGTATATATATATATATATATATATATATATACATATACATAAAAAATAGACTAAATGTAGCTAAGCCTTTAGGTTACCTCTTTTATTCTTGAATCTACACGCAAATCCTAAAGATGAAAAAAGTAAAAAAATGGCTTCGAGATCTGTATAGATAGGGAAGGTGATAAGATTCTAAACTTAGCTATATTCGAATATAACTAAGTTTGGATCCGGTCACTTTCTCTATTTTTAGATCTATTTAATTCATGAATCCTAAAGATAGAAAGAGTAAAAAATTATAGGGTGGCTTTAGAATTCGTACGGATCTAAGGGTAGAAAAAGTGATTAGAACCTGAGCTTGGTTATATTCAAATATAGTTAGTATATATATATATATATATATATATATATATATATATATATATATATATATATATATGAGCACTTGATGCATAAGTTAGTGATCGCTGTCATTGGCGGTCAAAAATAAAACCTACTCACTACTATAGCTAGTGGTGAATCGAGATCGTATCCTCGAAGATCAAGGCAATTATTTCACGAAAGAGAAAAAAATATTTATAGAGGATTATATTAAGAATAGCGGTTATTAAAAAGATAACAAATAATTAATTAATGAAATTCAAATAGCAGAAGAAGCAATCCAGAATCTGAATCCACCATGCAAATAGGTTTTATCTTCTTTTTTTAATGTTGCAATAGTAATAATTTTTATAAATTTAAAATTAGAATAATTTATCTCTTGTCAAGCACGGACCGTATTAGGAGATCATGGCACGTCCGCTTAGAATATAAACTATCTAATAATTGTAAGGTTAAGGGTCTAATCTATCATACTACGATCTGTCTCTCTTAGGCACGTACCGTATCATAAGATCACGGTACATCGATAGAGGGTACAGGCCGTGTATGCCAGATCAAAACCTCGATCAGAAAAATAACTCAAAAGATATAATAAAGAAGAGCATAATTTTTATTGCATAGAAAATAAGAACAAAAAGAAAGATAAAACCTAATTATATGCTTCATCATCATCCCAAGTTGAAGGAATCTAGCCACGCATTGCTGCTGCCAGCATCCCTCCATAATTTTTCTCTTAGGCCTAAATACAATAATCTAAATAAAAGAAGAATAAAAAAAGCTTTGTAGAAACTCCTCCTTCCAACTATTGCATGAGGTCCTCCTTTTATAGAGCTCGTCTAGGGTTTCCTCCTAATCAAAGTTGGAGTCAATCGGACTCAAGATTTTAGATATTGTGAGAAAATTTCTCAGCCATCCGTTCAACACACTTGCCTTAGTTTGCATCGGGAATCATGCGAAATCATCTCTTTCTTCCTTTTTGGACAAACCGAATCCTGATTTGAGTGTCGTCTACGTCATTGGACTCCAAAAATCGAGCTCTTTCCATCTATAGGCTCCTTTTCTGCAAACATCCATAAAAAGTATCAATTCTTAATAAATTTAAAGTATTAATATTATTTAATAGTTAAATTGGGATAATAAATAGACTTATCACCCCCCAACTTAATCATTGCTAGTCCCTTACCAATGTAATTAAAATAAAACCATGCGTTACTAAAATTCTCTTTTACAAAATTAAATCTAGGCTTAAGGTTGAAAGAAAGCCAGTATCACTAACTAAGTATTGAGTTTTTGAAATAAATTTTGCAGTCAGAACTATTAGAAACTTTCTTAGGGTTCATCTATAAATCTACAGCACTTATATTTGTGATGGCTAACTTAGCATTTCGGTTCTAGCTTGTAAGAAATAATGGTATCTTCGCTTATTACTTACTTGATCAATTTTTTATACACCCTCAAATTAAGCACATGACCTGAGATAGCTTTCACACTGCCTGATATATATATATTTATTTATTTTATATTTTTTTAGCGATATCTTACATTGCCCATTTTTTGATGCGAACAACAACCTTACTTAGGCGAAGGTGCCCGGTTACTCGATGGAAAACCAATGTTTAGACTTATTTTTTCTTATATATATATATTATTATTTTATATCAGGCAGGTAGCTCTTTCCTTAAATTCAAGTTTCTCTCATTGGGGTGTATATCAATTACCAATTTTTAGTAATAATTGAATCTCCAATTGACCTGATAACTAATATCTAATAGCCTTTAGATGACCTAAGTAGTTACTAAAAGTCTGACCAGCTAGTCTACTCCTTGGCTCTCTACAGTAATTAGCCAATACTTTCTAACTCTATTACCTTTTCCTAGTTAATTTTGCTCAAGAATTTTTTCACAGCACATGATTTATAAAAAATTTAAAATTTCAAAAAAATGCCAAGGTGTTTTCAAAAGGTTTCTCTTACCCCCAACTTAATTCTCATTGTCCTCAATGAAGTAAGGAAGAATAAAATAAGGAGAAACACCACTTGGATGAGATATGCCTCGTGTAATGTTAGGAGTGACCATGAATAGTCTTTATTCCTAAAAATAAGAATCATGAAATAAAGGTTAGAACATAAAATTTTGGGTTGCCTCCCAAAAAGCGCTAAGTTTAACGTCTTCAGCCAGATGTCATGGCTCACTTTGATTACCATTATCAAGGAGTTTTATGATCTCTTTCCTTACTACTTCCTTCATGGTTGGTTTAAGTTTTCTTTGGGGGTCTCTTATAGGCTTGGTTTTCTCCCTTAAGTGAATCCTATGTTGAACGATCGAGGGGCTAATTCCTTTTATGTTAGCCATGGTCCATCCTAATGCTTTTTTATTCTCATTCAATAGTTTCCCTTCTTGTGAGGAGTTTAGGTCAGTTGAAATAATCATAGGCAGGGTTTCTGATGGACCTAGATATGCATAGTTAAGATGCTTGGGAAGTGGTTTTAGTTCTAATTTAGGTGCTTCCTTTATTGATGGTTTGTGTAATGGTTTAGGTACTTTCTCTAGTGATTCAGTTGGAAGTTTCCATCTTGATTTTTATTAATTATAGCAACCTCATTAATTTGCTCCCATCTTGGTTTATGCAGGTTTCTAGGTCAAGCTTTTCATCACTAAGGTCAATTGGATCATAAACAGTATCCCGATCATAATTTGAGTCGCTCGTTTGATGTGTATTGGTAAGATTAAAAATATTAAGATCAATTGACATATTTTTAAAGGAGAGTTTCATTAATCCATTTTGACAATTAATTAGGGCATTAGATGTGGCCAAAAATGGTCTACCTAAAATCATTGGGATGTGGCTTTTTGGGTTTGTCACCGATTCAGTTTCTAAAATCACAAAGTCTAATGGGTAGATAAAGTTACCAACTTTGATCAATACATCCTCTACTATTCCTTGGGTACTTTCAAAGAGTGATCAGCTAGTTGTAGGATCATTTTCGTAGGCTTTAGTTCTCCTAACCCTAGTTGCTCATATACAGAGTATGGCAATATATTAACACTTGCCCCTAAGTCTAATAGAGCCCTATTTATGAGGGTGTTCCCCATAATGCATGAAATAGTGGGTGACCCTGGATCATTATATTTTACTGGCATGGTTTGATAGATAAGAGCTCACACTGGCTGCTAGAAAGGCTCTCTTGAGCACATTGATGGTCTTCTTTTTGGTACATAGATCCTTAAGAATTTGGCATAGGCTGGGACCTGTTGGATCGTGTCCAGTAAGGGATGTTCACTTTAACTTGCTTAAAGACCTCTAAAATCTTATCAATTGGGCTGAATTTTGATTGGACTTAAGTCTATTTAGGAATGATGCTACAACCGTAATTTTTTATTTATCTTCTTCTGACATAGGCTCAGCTGGTGGGTTGGGCATTACATTAGACTCTGATACCTCAGGGGTTTCGAGCTGATCCAGCTCAATAAGTTGTTCAAGTGGTGGGACTTCTAATTCTTCTTCTTTATATGTACCCACCTGGTTATCTATTGTTTTTCAGATCTTAATGTATGAATAACACTTAGTTGGTTAATTTGGGCTTCTTGTTTTGATCCTTGGATGTTTAGGTCCCTAGGATTAGCTTCGGGCTGACTCGGTAGCTTACCTCAATTCTTTTACTGAATGTTGTGGCTAGTTGATATCTGGGTTTCTAGTTTTGCAATGGATTGTGTGTGTGAGTGAAGAAGATGAGTATTCATTTCTAGCCCTTTCAATAATTGTAACACATTCTCTTCGAAAGTAGGATCATAATTATTTGGTGAAGGTTAAGGAACACTTGGTTATTGGGAATACGATATGCTTCTAAATTGGGTCTCCTGATGGTTAGGTCTAATTGATGTTGGATTGATTATAGGTTGGGGTTTTCATAAAAAATTTGAGTGATTTTGCCAGCTAGGATTGTAAGTATTCGAATATGGATCATTTCCTGGTCTAGGAGCCATTCGGGTTTGGGCTGGATAGGCTTGCTCCTGAACAAGTTCAGGAAATTGGTATGCGGCTGGACATTCCCCTATAGAATGAGTCAGACTTAAACAGATTATACAAACCTCATGTAATTGAGTAGATGGGGAAGAGGTATTTCCAACTTTAGAATTTGATCAAGTTTTTGGATAGTTCATCAATTTTGATATAGATGTCTATAGACTGACCTATGTTGCATATTCACCTCTCTTAGGTTCTGTGGGAGGATCTCTACGGGTAGTAGACATATGGTACAAGAATTTTCACTTAGAATTTCTAAAAGCTGCCATGCCTCATGTTCATTTTTTAGCATAAATGTTCCTCCACATGAGGCATCCATCATTTGTCGATGCCTTTCTGACAATCCATCATAAAAACATTGAACTAACTGCATTTAGGTATTGCATGGTGCGAACATTTTCTAGTTATTCTTTTAACTCTCCCGTTTCATGAAACATTTCTCTCTCTAACTGGAAAAAACGGGTTATGCTTTTCTGATTTGATTCGTTTTTTCTATAGGAAAGTATTTTTAAGAAATTCCCTCTGAAGTTGGTCCCAAGTTGAAATTATAGTGTCTAGTGAATTTAACCAACACTTGGCTCTATCTTTTAGGGAGAAAGAATAACTTAAGCCTAAGTGCCTCATCGGAGAAATTTTGAATCTTGACAGTTGAGCAAATTTCCAAGAATTCATCTAAGTGTTTATAAGGATCTTCATTTGTAAATCCATGGAAAGCTGGTAACATTTGGATTACACTGGACTTAATTTTATATTGGACAGCCTCTACTGGGAGTACTTGTATGCATGGTGAATATGTATATTGTGAAGGGGCAAAGTGCTCCTTCAATTGACGTGGTAGATTATTTTTTGATTAAGATCCATAATGCGTGCTTATTTGCTCTACAAGTTCTCTCGATTTAAGGGTATGAGGTTGGTTGTAACGATCGGTGACCAAGCATATACCCTACCAATACACTTTAAAGCAAACAGTAATTTGGTTTTTTTAACCTTTTCTTTATATAGAAGCACGAATAATAATGAAACAATAAAAAATTAAAAATAAGAATAAAATTAAGAAAAAATTTGTAATGATTTTTTTTATTTTTTAATGAACTAACCGTGCCTGGATCTCGGCAATGGCACCAAAATTTGATCGCTGTTGTTAGCGGTCAAAAACAAAACTACTCACTACTATAGCTAGTGGTGAATAGAATCGTATCCTCGGGGATCAAAGGCAATTATTTCATGCAAGAGAAAAAAAAATTATTTATAGAGGATTATATTAAGAATAGCGATTATTAAAAAGATAACAACTAATTAATTAACGAAATTCAAATAGCAGAAGAAGCAACCCAGGAATCCGAATCCACCATGCAAACAGGTTTTATTTTCTTTTTTTAATGTTACAATAGTAATAATTTTTACAAATTTAAAATTAGAATAATTTATCTATTGTTAGGCACGGACCGTATCAGGAGATCACAGCACGTCCGCTTAGAGTATAAACTATCTAATAATTGTAAGGTTAAAGGTCTAATCTATCATACTACGATCTGTCTCTCTTAAGCACGTACATTGATAGATTGTAAGGCCGTGTATGCCAGATCAAAACCTCAATCAGAAAAATAACTCAAAAGATATAATAAAGAAGACATAATTTTTATTGCATAAAAAATAAGAATAAAAAGAAAGATAAAATTATAGGCTTCATCATCATCAAGTTGAAGAAATCTAGCCAGCATTGCTGCTGCCAGCATCCCCTCCATAATTTTTCTCTTCCAGGCCTAAATACAATAATCTAAAAAAAAGAAGAATAAAAAGAGCTTTGTAGAAACTCCTCCCCCCTACTACTGCCTGAGGTCCTTCTTTTATACAGCTCATCTAGGGTTTTTTCCTAATCAAAGTTGAAGTCAATCGGACGCTCAAGATCATTCAGATATTGTGAAAAATTTTCAGCCATCCGTTCAAATTACCTGCCTTAGTTTGCACCGAAAATCATGTAAAATCATCTCTTTCTTCCTTTTGGGCAAACCGAATCCTGATTTAAGTGTCGTCTGCATCATTGGACTCCAAAAATCGAGCCTTTCCATCTATAGGCTCATTTTCAGCAAACATCCATAAAAAGTATCAATTCTTAATAAATTTAAAGTAATTAATATGTATTTTAATAGTTAAATTGGGATAATAAATAGATTTATCAGTTAGAAATCTTTAAATAATATTTTTTTTATGTTCAAGTAATTTAGATTTGATTAAATATAGATATATAGGTATGGAAACCATATAAAAATAATTTATAAGATAATATTTTATAATCTTAGGGAAACAATTATTCATTGACCAACTCTAATCAGAAATTTCCCTAAAAAATGAGTTCATCTTATGAATTACAACTTTTTGTTCCTTCTTAGGGAAATAATTATCAACTAAGCTGTTGGAAAAATTAAAATTAAGGCAACAAATAATATATATTTTAATTTAGGAATATGCACTAACAATAATAATAAACCAAATAAGAATTATAATAGACCAAATAAGAATGAAAAATTAATCAAAAACATTAATTAATTTAGAAAGCTTGCATGCCAAAACAATTTTCTTGGAGAGGAAACGTCGCCCATTGCATCGGATGAATCTCTATGCTCTACTTGCAATATAAGTCAATTTGTTGGACATCTTTTCATATGAAAACAATATAAGGTAGGATAAAATAAGACTAAGATCGCTTACAAGAAGAAATAAGAAAATAAATTTTAAATCAAAACATTCCAACATTATCTTACATGACTTAATTTTTTTAATTATTATATATCATAAAAGAAAATAGAGTAGGCATACAATATTGTATAATAGTTATAAGCCAGCTTTTAGATTTGAACCCTCCACTTGTTGTAAATAAGTTTTTCACCAAAGAAGCCATAATGACATGTCTTAAATTGACACTTGTTGCCAGGCTTAAACTTACCACACCCTATAGCATAGATAATCAATGTTGCACATTGCGGCCATATGCACATATGTCTTATCTTGTTTCATAAGTATCATTAAAAATAGCCTAATCTTCCATAGTGGCAACCTCACCATCATACCAGTTAGTAATATGTAACTAACACCTCATAGATAACCCATAATTGATTTTATTTAAAGCTAACCTCTTCTTAATTGTTACATTGAGGAGCATTTCAACATAGGAATAAGACCCAAAAACACCCCAAAAATATAAAAAAATTTATTTAGTGCTCTTCTTAATTATCCTATAGTTTTATCATTGCAATGACTAACTTACAAGCTTCAGTTCCATTCCCCTTAATGATTGTTATCCACTCCATTCCCCTCAATGATTGTTATCCATTACGCTCAATGATTGAATAAGATGTCGACATGCTGGTCCCTTTGTAAGTGAATCTGCAATATTTGATGAGGGATGAAATGGAATGATGCAATATAAAGGAGATAGTAATAACTAAACAAAAAATGAAGTGAAGCTAGGCTATATTTCCATGTAAAAAAGCAAAATTTTCATGAAGGATTTGCATGCATATTAAACTAGACTTGAATGAGAATCCTTCAAAATAGTAAAATGAAAGGACCTTTGTGGCTAAGAAACCACACATGCTAGGACTTAGTTACTCTAATATTTCATCTCAAAAAATATCGAAAGACGGGTACCTGATCATTAATATATCAGAGATTGGAAAGATTACACTCAAAGATGAATTCTTGATGACAAGGAGATTCCTACTAGTTGTAGGACTTCTTGTGTCTGTTTCTTGTCACGAAAGACCTTCTTTTTTGGAACCTGAAAATCTTGGGAATCCTACACAAACAAAATTTAGAGTTAAGAACATAAAAAAGATAAAATATTAATGAAATAAAGGAAGAGGAAGGAAGGTTGAAGTTGAGATGAAGCTGGACAGATTGGAGGTAGCTTGGTCGGTCTTCTTTGTGGAGTCTTCTTGCACCTTGAAAGATGGGATGGAATGGTAGAATGAAATGGAGAATGGCTAATGATCTTGGGATGAAATGACTTTCTTAAAGTAGCTAAGGGCCTTTTACCTACTCCTCTCGGAGGACATTTGCTAACACAAATGAAAGAAAATAAACTCAACTTTCATTCCTCATTAATTATCTTTATAAGAGAGTTTGGAGTAGTATTTATAAGCCTCCAAGGGCTTTTGAAAATTTGAATTACATGGAGCTTTTCATAGGAAGTTGCAATCTAAGCTAGCTATAAGGGTGGAGGGTTGAAACAACTTATAACTAAGCTTAAGAAGAGGAGAGAAAAGTGGTCGGCTTCTTTGAATTCGAATTTCTCTTGGTAATGTAGCATGTGGTGATGTGGCTTAATGAGGTATATACCAAGAGGTTGACATGGCACACAACAATACTTGCTGAAGTGGCGTCCACCTTGATTGATTTGTTGGAATGATTGAATGCATCAAATCTTCAAGCTTACTTGCTTACGTTGAACCCAATTCCATACCTCTTTGGATCCAACTACTAAACTCACTAAATACAAGACCAATTTGATCCTAATTGGACTCAAGAACCCAAATTGAAATAAATCAATCCTTAATTACATGACTTAAATTTAATTAAAGAAGTAAAATTATTACTCTATTTACAGGACACATAAAAGAATTAAAGCTACACTGAATTAGATATAAACCTCTTTCGAACTTTGGTGTTTGCACCAATATTATTTTCAGACTTGACAAAATCAAGAGAATTACACCATGAGATATCAAAAGTTTAATACATTTATATCTCATTCTTAAATGTCTCCTTTTGTCATTTATCATTAAATTTGTACTTATAGAGTTTTGCTTCCATAGTATATTTAGAAATAGTAATCTATAGCAGACTTCCAAATATTGCACCTCCTTCTAAAGCCTGACTGCTAGTAGATTTAGTTTATATGAATCTGAAATCCGATCACTAAATCCCTCCATATTAGAGAAAAATCCGTATAATAAATTTCATAATTTATAGTTCCTTTAAGATATTTAAAAAGTCTTTTTAAATCTATTCAATGTGTCATATTGGGATATATATATATCTACCTCATCTACCAACGACATAAGCTATATCAAGTCTAGCATGACTAGTCAAATATAACAAAGAATCAATAATTTAGGAATATTTATGTTGAGAATACCTTCTTCTCCATTTTTCTTAGTTCAAATAACTAGTTTAGTAAGCCAAAATTTCATCAATTTTTTCCAGCATAAACAAAATTTAGCCTATGTTGTTTTTAAGCTTACAAGATAGAGAATTAATAATATATCCATATTATGGAATACAAAAAGAACTTTGTAACTTAATAAAAAATCGTTTCCTTTCTAAGAATGTTGGAAAAAATTAAAATTAAGGCTACAAATAATATTTCTATTAAGTTAGAGATATACACTAACAATAATAATAAATAAGAATAAAAAATTAATTAAAAATTAGTTTAGAAAAGTCCATAAATTTAAGCATGCTGAATCTCTATGCTCCTCTCCTAAAATACAATAATTCATTGAGCCCTTGTGTGTAGCTAAGAGAATCCCCAAAACAATGACCGTTCAATATGCTCACAAGAAAAAATATAAAGGGAACTCAACAAGATGATAGTTTTCATATAGAAATAGACTTTATCTATTGTTAAGTATAAAATATATAGATAAAACTTTTTCGTATACCAACAACTACAAAATAGGATGAAACTAATAATAAATTTTTTATAAAAAGAAATAAGAAAATAAAAGTTAAATTAAAACACTGCAATGCACTCCATCCTAAGAATTACAGCAACTTTTTATTCCTTTTAAATTTTTTTAATTATACTATGAATAGCCTAATTAATCTGTTAACATAGTCAAAATCATATAATTTTAAAAATTAAAGTAAAAATTAATTGATAGTAGATTAACTTGAGTCACAAGCACTTCAAATTTTTTTATTCGATATGAAATTATTTATGATGTATTTTAATCTTATTTCTTATATGTGATACTCTCATCTAGGTTATCTCATGGGTAGCTATCTTAATGACGTGATTTTATTATTATTTATGAGTATTTATTTTTTTAATTCCATGAACTTCTTAGAGATGCAGGATTTAAACCGCTGCTGCATGCTTTTCTGCCTATTTTCTTCGGAAAGGAAAACTAAAATGGTCAAGGAAATGATTTTATGTATGGCTTGCGGTGCACAGAACACACGTATTGTTGCCGTCAACTCACTTATGATGAACGTCGAATGGGCTAGGATTGTGGTGAGCATAGAAAAGTCGCCGTCTTCCTTCTGAAGCCTGTAAAAAAGTTCTGGACCGGTATTTCCAGCGGGGACCCTCCGACGCTCAAGTCAGCGAGTCGTAGAACAGGGAGATTATATCTAAGTGAAATTTTAAAGAGGAAGCCAGAGAGAGTCCTCCCAGATGGCTTTTACATATCCCTTCGTGTATCTCCCGCAGAATATAATTGGCATCGGTGGAGCCGACACACCTAAGGATAGGGTATGAGAACGACCTTCGGTAGAGCTTTCCCTCCATAATGAAAAACTTTACCAGTGGAGCAGGAGCCCTCCTGGATGGACGCCTATGTCCGGTACTTTACTGAGGGTACCCTCCCAGAAGATCCTGCCGAAGCTAGGAAACTTAAAAGACGGGTCCCAAAGTTTTTCATTACGAAGGAAAAGCTCTACCGAAGGGTTCTCATACTCTATCCTTAGGTGTGTCGGCCTCACCGATGCCAATTATATTCTGCGGGAGATATACGAAGGGATATGCGAAAGCCATCTGGGGGGACTCTCTCTGGCTTCCTCTTTAAAATTCCATTTAGATATAATCTCCCTGTTCCACGACTCGCTGATTTGGACGTCGGAGGGTTTCCGTCGGAAATACCGGTCCGAAACTTTTTTGCAGGCTCCAGAAGGAAGACGGCGACTTTTCTATGCTCACCACAATCTTAGCCCATTCGATGTTCATCATAAGTGAGTTAGCGGTAATACGTATCATTCATATTATTTAATTCATACATGCGTGTGATAAAAATATTTTTAATTTTTTTTGTGCCACAATGTGTAGCTGTATGTGCGCAAATCAATGATGCATATAATCTAGTGCGCATTTCTGTACTGCCCATGGCGCACAAGAGATTTTCATTGGCTAATAGCCTTTGCTAAAGGCTTGATAGTAACTGTCTGCAGCCATCCTATCGAACAAATAAATAAATATAAAAAATGGCTGCAAGAATGCTAAGCGTAGCCACAAAACCAAAAGAATAATAATAATAATAATAATAATCTTACAGCGTGACCAAAAGCTCATGTTATTTACGCGGTATCCTTGCTGCGCTCATTGCACCAATAAAAGCCTTCCTTTACCATCCGCGTGAGGTGCGTGGCGATAGTGCATGCTGATAGCGTCCAAGGTAGAAATGGACTCATCCAGAAAGGGTCAAGGGCCACCTTAAATTCCGCTGGCCCCAAGCGAGCCAAAACAGCGTTCCATCAACGACCACGTAGGCAACACAGCCTCTCCTCTTATTTTATTGGTTAATTAGTTATATATCAGTTATCACCCCATAGCCATGTGCTTGATTATTTGCCTATATAAACTTCAATGCCTCTTCTCCCTCCCCATAATCTCTAATCAACTCAAAACCCTTCACTCCCCAACTCCCAAAATTCATTATTAGACTCTCCAAAACAATTCTTCTTCTCCTCCTCCTCTCTTCATCGCCATGGCCTCTTCCTTCTCTCTCCTAACTTTTTTCCTCCTTCCATTCCCACTACCATTCTTCTGCTTCTTCTTCTTCTTCTTCTTCTTAATCTCAGGACGATTCCTTCTAAGGTTTGTATGGTCCAGTAGCTCAACTAGTGATGGTCCAAAAATGCACCCATTTATTGGATGCTTGGTCCCCTTCTACAAGAACCGGCACCGGCTGTTGGATTGGTATACCGACCTCCTCGCAGCGTCACCGGCCCAGACCGTCGTACTGGAGAGGCTCGGAGCCCGGCGCACCGTCGTCACCGCCAACCCCGACAACGTCGAGTACATGCTCAAGACCAACTTTACCAACTATCCCAAAGGCAAGCCGTTCACCGACATCCTCGGAGACCTCCTCGGCTCCGGCATCTTCAACACCGACGGCGAGCTCTGGCTCACCCAGCGCAAGCTGGCTAGCCATGAATTCACAACAAAATCCCTCCGTGAATTCGTCGTGAAGGCTTTCGAGATGGAGACTAATGATCGGCTGCTGCTGATACTGTCATCGGCTTGCGCAGACCGCCGGACGGTCGACGTGCAGGATTTGCTCCGTCGGTTTGCGTTCGACACAATATGCAAGGTGACACTTGGGACCGATCCGGGATTTCTAGATCCATCGCTGCCTACGTCGGAATTCGCCGACGCCTTCGACGTGGCGTCGGGGATAAGCGCTCGCCGGGGGGCCGCCCTGGTCTCAGCGACGTGGAAGCTGAAGCGAGCGTTCGGTGTCGGGTCCGAACGACGGCTACGAGCTTCGATCAAGCTTATTCATAGCTCGGTGATGTCGTTAATTCGACGAAGAAAGGAAGAAGGTGTAGAGCGCGGCGACCTCTTGTCGAGGCTAATCTCCGGTGGCCACAGCGAGGAGGTGATCCGCGACATGGTCATCAGCTTCATGATGGCCGGCCGGGACACGACGTCGGCCGCCCTCACATGGTTCTTCTGGCTCATGTCGCGCCACCCCGATGTGGAAAAAGAGGTGGTCGAGGAGGTCCTCAATCGAGCCAAGGGACGGCGGTTGGAGTACCAAGCGTTGAAGGAGATGAAGTTTTTGGAAGCTTGCTTGTGTGAGAGCATGAGGTTGTACCCGCCGGTGGCGTGGGACTCCAAGCACGCGGCGGGCGCCGACGTGCTCCCCGACGGGACGGAGGTGAGGAGGGACGACCGGGTGACGTACTTCCCCTACGGGATGGGCAGGATGGAGAGGCTGTGGGGGAAGGACTGGATGGAGTTCGAGCCTCGCCGGTGGCTGGCGGCGGAGGGGAGGGAGGTGGCGAAGGTGTCGGCGTACAAGTTTGCGGTGTTCCAGGCCGGGCCGAGGGTGTGCTTGGGGAAGGAGATGGCGTTTATTCAGATGAAGTACATAGCTGCGGCGGTGCTCCGCCGCTTTGAGCTGAGGAGGGCTGGTGGGGAGAAACGGCCGCCGGTGTTGGTGCCGCTGCTGACGGCCCACATGGCCGGTGGGTTAAAAATGGCGGTGCGGGAGAGAAGGGAATTGGATTCTATTGGTTCCATGGATGGAGGAGGAGGTTGTGACAAGGATTAGAGAGAATGCATCTGTTGTTAATGCGACAGTTTTTTTCCCTCTTTTTCTTCTTCTTCTTCTTTTTAATGTAAGGAAGTTGGGAGGTGGGTCTCCATTTGATGCTAGCCATCACCTTTTGTTGTATGATTATAGCTAATGATATATATTCATATCATCCTTTATATATAATTTTTTGATAACACAATATAGGAAATCATTTGTGGATGAATGTTTGCTTTAAAAAGTCTGAGATGGTATAAGTTGTTTCATGTTGCCAGCGTCATCAGGCAATTTTAGGATCTGATATTGCTTTCGTTTTTTATTTTATTTTCAGAATCTTAGAAAAAAATCTATTAAATCTAAGAAAAAATAGCTACACTGAACCATACATGTGATTGAATTTTTTGTTTTCTAATATTACTTATAAACTTTTTATAGAGTTTTGGGAACTATGGTTTGTGCCTTCCAAAAAAAAATAATGAAAATAAAGTATAGCTGAAGTTTTATGTATACGTTATCTTCATTACCAACTTTATCAAGGTATTTTATTAATTTGTAAAGAAACAAAATGCAAAAACAACAGTGATTCCAGGCACACATAATTATCAGTTTCAATATTTCCTGTACCTCTTAATTTTTTTTTTAAAAAGGACTCTGTGTAATCTGATTTTAATATAAAATATGTTGTATTGATTAAAATAGTGATTCTTTTTAACCTATAGCTTGATTCAAGTATAGAAAAAGTAACACCAATATTTCTCTGCAAAATGTTTGTATTTAAAACATGTGGTGCATTCTGCCTTAATTAATTTATCATATCTTATTTATAATTTAAGTCAAGATAAACAAAAGCCTGCATTACACAAAACTATTTAAATTATATGCTTGGTCCTCAAGCTTATAGGGGCCTGTGTTTTCTATTTTATTTTTTTGAGAATAATGGATTGAAAAACACCATTATTTAGCCTTATAATGCCATTGAAATGGAGTGAGGCTATAATCAAAGGTCAATTATCTATTATGGCGAAAGCGGTGAGCCTATAAAGAATGATTTTATGGCTTACTATTATTGATTCCATCTTTAAACTATTAAAGATTTATTCTAATAATAGTTCTATTATATTCTATTTTTTAAAGAAGTAAAAATACTACTAGCCCTAAACTTATAGAGATTAAATATTTCATAGTCAAGAAGCTCATAAAAAAAAAGGCGTTATTGTTGAGTATATTGATACAGAAAGCTAGTAATCGGCTCATTTGGTTATGAAACATGTTGATGATATGAATGTCTTATGATCTTTTGAGGTACTTAATTAGTGGAAGTTAGTTATATATATGATAAAACTCTAATATAATGAATTATTATTTGAAACTTATTTTATTTCTAGTTATATTTTGATGATCATCATTGATTTTGTTGACGTCATGTTGCTTTGATATTTTTATATGCACATTTTTTCCATATATGATATCATGTTGTTAAAGATCTTAAAACTTAGTGTCAATTTTAAGTATCAGCTATGTATGCTAATTGGTGACACTATAAAGAAACTTCAAATTATTTAGCCCCAAGCGTTCCCCATGTGTATTTCTTTATGTTGAAGGATTCCCTACAAGACTTACATAAATAATAACGGTGCTAATAGGTATAAACATGAATATTATATTATTATTTAGTGTTTTAATTTACACGTATGCGATCCTAGAAAATTCTAAGTAACACGATGATTGCTTTTGGTCACTTCTCTAAAGAGGGATATGGTAGTCAAGGATGGTGCCAAACACGGGGCTCTGGTTGAGATACTTAAAAGAAATGAGCGATGAATAATAACAGGCGATTTATAGCTTGTTTTTCTTTCAGATTAATTATTCTGTGCTAGCAAACTACTTGTGCTTTCTTGAGATTAACTTTATTAAGAAATTTATATTACAACATCTGCTGCGCGCCGTAAGCATGATAAAGAATCAGCTATAGTGATGTTCCCAATCTGATTCACAATTTTCAGGTTTTATATTTCCATCCAGTTTTTCTCCATTCCTTCTCGATTGATCGTCTTCCTTCAAACATATATTGCATGCTGCCAATCTCAAGCAATCTCCTTCATTTCCTCAAGCTTCGTCCATCATATGGCATTCTTTCCTCATGTGGCCGAATGTGCATGCACTTCAGATGATTTTTTGTCCCTTCTTTGTCTCCATTCAATGCCAATGCCGATGTGATCTTATCTCTTCTCTCCAACATATCACGTGGCAACAAATCTCCATGGACCTTATTCACCCATGCCTCTTGATAAGTTTTCCCCCACTTGCGTGGCCGCAGGCGTGGTGCTTACATGACACCACTTTCATTAAAGTGGGAGGTTTTCAACCACCAAGTACTTCCGATGCATTAGAAACCCTGTAGAAGGGATCTCATTTTACCACCTCACCTAAAACATGCCAAAATTCTTTTAACATTGTCTCACATTTCAAACTCCAAACTCATTTTAATGTCTTATTTATGTAGTACGTAGTATTTGGATACCTTGAGTCTAGCTACAGAAGGTGGCATTTTTCCAGTGTTTCGACTGCTACAATTTGATCAGAATGTTATAAATTAAATTACATTCGGAAAATCTTTTACAGTATTATTATAGCTTTACTGCAATTGCAAAAACATAGGGTATCTTTAAGATGAGTTCAAGCTAGTCTCAACAACGAGGAGAATTGATAGAGATATAATTAATATATATACTGATCATAACACGGTCAATATTAGTTCTCATTTACAGGTAAATAAATACGAAATTTTATTGCACTACAGCTCTAAATTTATGTAGTACTGAAAATATAGTTAAAAGAAAAACAGCAACCACAATTTCGTGCATTAATTTCTCAGTTATAAATTAATAACCAGACCCTACCTTACTGCTCTCTACGCTAGCTGCCATCTCCAAACCCACACTGTTTTTAGAGCACGAAATTAAGTTGTTTGTATCCTCCTACCCATCCCTCTTTGCCCTCCCCACACACACGGATCTGCATCAAATCACTGAAGAAAGCAACACAGAATCCAACTCTCAACCTTTGATGCCCAGATTTCAATAGCCTCCGATCTTTAAGGCAACTTGTGCGCTGGCCTTCTTCCTCGCTCCCATATTTTTCGCGACTCCCACGTGGGGATTTCAGAAGAGACAACCCGCCTCTTTTAGTCTTTTCAATATCTAAGGTCAAAAAGTTTGCCATTCTAAACGCGGCAGTGAGAGTCAAAGTTCCGTCTCCCCATCATCACCTTCCCATTTCAAACCAAATTAGATATTTTCGGCGTTAAAGTAGTTTCCAGCGATGCCTAGCGGCCATGTACTCCTAGTCTCCGTCACATCTCAGCATCAATTCAAAGAAAAAGAAAGGAAAGAGGAAGCTGGGTAATTAAAAAGAGAATATAAGATGGTACACTATATCTGAGAGGCTGGAAGCCGAGCCAGCTAGCGCATGCCACGCGCAAGGGTTGCCGACGGTGCCATATATACATATATATATTATTGGCCACTACTTTATTTCCCTGAAACCAAACACGCAAAGCCGCCGCAATGGCTAGAGCGGGAAGAAGCACGTAACTCCGGCCGTCGTCATC
>UESW01001511.1:397391-438275 GCA_900491605.1 Calamus simplicifolius
TAAATACGTCGCAATATTGCGACGCAATTGAATGCGTCGTAATATTTAATAATAATTTTAAATATTAAAAATTAATTTTAAATTTAGCAACGCATTTGGATGCGTCGCAATATTGCGACGCATTGTTGCGTCACAGAGAGTCGCTATGACGCGATGCAATTATGACAAATTGAGGTTGCGACGATCATCTGAGCGACGCTGTCATTGCATCGCTATTGCATCGTAATAGCATGTTTAGTGACGCATTTGGGCGTCCCAATATTTTTGTTCCCTTGTAGTGTTCCATCAAATATGGGTGGCTACATAGTTAACAGGTACTGGTTGGTTTGGATAGCTATTGCAGGCTGCTGCAGGGCGTGGCCGACCATTGCAACGCTTGCCAGACGTGTCCCCCACATCACCCTTGTATTGTTCTATGTCGACAGTGATGAGCGATAAAGTCAAGCATGTGGGCCTCAAAGTGTAGCCGCTAAGGCAGAAGATAAAATTTGGAGTTGAAGCTAGCTCTGTCCCTCGTGGTGTATTGATTATAGAGCATATGCATGGCACTATTCATGCCCTTGGATGAGCTCTAGAGAAGGTCATGGGTAAACATTTGCATGGCATTGTTCATGGCCGAGCACTATTCATGGCCAAAGGGAAGAGGCCGAGCACTGTTCATGGCCAGCACTGTTCATGGCCGAGCACTGTTCATGGCTGAGGGAAAGAGGCTGAGCACTGTTTATGGTCGAGCACTGTTCATGGTCGAGCATGAGGGGAGCTAGTCCAAGGCCGAGGGGAGTCGGGGACGGTCCGAGGCCGAGGGGAGCCGGTCCGAGGCCGAAGGGAGTTCGGGATGGTCCGAGGCTGAGGGGAGTCGGGGATGGTCCAAGGCCAAGGGGAGCAGTCCGAGGCCGAGGGGAGTCGGCATGGTCCGAGGCCGAGGGGAGCAGTCCGAGGCCAAGGGGAGCCATCCAAGGCCGAGGGGAGTCGGGGACGATCTGAGGTCGAGGGGAGTCGGGGACGTGTATGGCTCCATGCAGGAGGAGGGGGAGGCCTCAAGCATCTTCATCGGTCTGGGATGATGATGGAAATAGCAGTAAGAAGACCGAGGGCTGGGGCATCGGGAGCGGAGGCTGACGACAGGAAGGGGTCAAACCCGGAGGTCGGGGCCAACAGCAGCTCGGCCGGGGGACTCGGTGCCGAGGAAGCCAAGGTCGGAGGTCATCGAGCTCAGGAAGCCAAGGTCGGGGGTGTCACCGAGCTAGGAGGAAGTCGGGAGCCGGGACTCGAACCCGGGGTTCCACCGAGAAAGCCTCTGGACTCGGGAGCCGAGGGGAGTCGGTGTGGCTCGGGAGCTTGCAGGGTGGAGTCGGTGTGGCTCTTTGGGCCCAGTAGAGAGAGAGTGAAAAAGGGGCTGTGTCATGGCCGAGGGAGAAGCTGGGACAGCCGTCGGGCTTCGGAAGCAGGGAGCCGAGGCCGTTGGGATGGAGTCGGGGGCTTGCTGAAGTCATGGAGTCGGCAGCCAAGGTCTCACTGGAATAGAAGCCTGGGACAACCAGAGGCGTTCGCTCTGTTCCTAGATCCGACACGATGCTGGGGACTCCTCGTGGCCAAGGGAAAGAGGCCAAGGACCAAGGTCGTGTTGAGATAATGCAGAATTGAGTGTCCCACGTTCTCCTACTTTGCAGTTGGATAACGTAGAGTCCCACGTTCTCCTACTTAGACCAAGTCACTCTACGTGTCTCATGTTTATCTGTTCGTGGGTTTTATGTGTCCCATGTTTATTTGTTCATGGGTTTTATCTTTTAAGTTTATCTGTACGTGGGCTAATTAGTTTCGCACGTTATTAGATAGTGGATAACGTGCCTCTAATTTCTTGCTGCACGATGTTTATTTCATCTCTATTTAAACCTCTGTAAATGACATCATTCAAATAATGAAGTGCAAGTTTATCCTTTTATTTTTTGCCTTCTCCCAAAATTATCCTTAGCAATTTTATTTCCCTTCTCAACTTTCTAACCATCGTTGAAGAAGCCATACTTTTAAAATCTTTTAGTCCCGTATCTCTTCTTTTTATCAAGTGTTATCAGAGCCAATGGCATTCAACAACAATACCATCAACCGGTGATTCCAATATTCAAAGGAGAAGGCTATGATTTCTGGAGCAAAAAGATGAAGACTCTTTTTATCTCACAAGATTTGTGGGAATTGGTGGAAAAAGGCCTACCAGAGGAAGGAGCATTAAAGCCAGAGAATATAAAAAAGGATGCCAAAGCTCTCTTCTTCATTCAACGGGCCATTGGTGATGCAATTTTTCCTCAAATTTCAGCAGCTACAACCTCTAAAGATGCTTGGGATTTGTTGCAAGAAGAATATCAAGGTAATGTTAAGGTATTAACTGTCAAACTCCAAACTCTTAGTCAAAAATTTGAGACATTGAGCATGAAAGATGATGATTCTTTAGATCAGTTTTTTTCCAAAGTTCTAGAAATTGTTAATCAAATGAGAATTTATGGTGAAGATTTATCTGATCAAAGAGTTGTTGAAAAAATATTACAAAGTTTGTCAGTTAACTATGATCATATTGTAGCTGCTATAGAAGAATCCAAGGATCTAACCAAACTTTCAGTTAGTGCATTACTTGGCTCTCTTCAGTCACATGATGACAGATTGAAAAGGTCCAATGAAAGTACAGTGGAAAAAGCCTTTCATTCTAAGGTGAATGCTCCAAAGGAAAGCATCAATCAGCATTGTACACCAAGAAATAGAGGAGGTTCTTTTCGAGGCAGAAGAGGTGGAGGACGTCTTGGTAAAGTTTATCAGAATCGCAATGAAGGTAACAGCCAAGGCAAAAATTTTAAACCTTTTCAGTGTAATTATTGCAAGAGATATGGTCATATTGAAAGGTTTTGTCGGATAAAGGAAAGTAATGAAAATGGTGAAATTTCTAAGCCTTTTCTTTGTCATTTTTGCAAAAAGTATGGCCACATTGAGCGTTTTTGTAGATTGAAAGAAAAACATGCAAATTTTGCAGAAGAACATGAAAAGGGGTCAAATAAAAATTTATTTCTTGCATGCTTTACTGCAAAAGAATGTCCTAAAGAAGTTTGGTACATTGATAGTGGATGCAGCAATCATATGACAGGTCATGCAGAGATTTTTTCTTATTTGGACAAATCTGTTACTACAAAGGTAAAAATGGGTGATGGTAATGTTCGAGAAGCTCATGGGAAAGGTACTGTGAAACTTAATTTCTATGGCTTAAATCAATTGAAAATGTTTTATATGTTCCTGACTTGAAGTCTAATTTGTTGAGTGTTGGGCAATTTTTGACTAAAGGTTATTCACTTGTTTTTGAAGATTTAAGATGTCGTGTTTATGATAACACTAAGAGTTCACTTATTATTGAGATACCTATGATTGAAAATAAACTTTTCTCTCTAAGTCTTGATCATGCCTTGAATGTCTCATTAGCAAATGATAATGTGTTATGGCATCATAGATATGGACATTTGGGTTATCACAATTTGGAGCTTTTATCAAAAAGAAATATGGTGTATGGGTTGCCTAGAATTATGAAGAATGATCATATATGTGAGAGTTGTGTGCTTGGAAAGCATCACAGGAATGTTTTTCCAAAAGGAAAGGCTTGGCGGGCCTCAAAACCACTTGAACTGGTGCATGCAGATTTATGCGGACCAATGCAATCTCCATCCTTAGACAATAGCAAGTATTTTATTGTTTTGTTGATGATTTTAGCAGAATCACATGGGTATATTTTGTTAAAGAAAAGTCAGATAGCTTCTCTGTATTCAAAAGGTTTAAATGCTTTGTTGAAAAGAATAGTGGCCATGCATTAAAGGTATTGCGAACCGATAGGGGTGGAGAATTTCTTTCAAAAGAATTCACTCTTTTTTGTGAAGATAATGGCATTCACAGGCAATTGACTGCAAGCTTCACACCACAACAAAATGGAGTAGCAGAACGAAAGAATAGGAGTCTTGTTGAGATGGCAAAAAGCATGATTAAAGCAAAAGGGCTTCCTAACAATTTCTGGGCCGAAGCAGTTCATACCGCTGCCTATATACTCAATCGTAGCCCCACATCTTCTCTTCAAGGCATAACACCATTTGAAGCTTGGCATGGATGGAGACCAAAGGTAACTCATTTTAGAGTATTTGGGTGTCTTGCTTATGTTCACATTCCATCTTAGAAAAGGAAAAAATTAGATGATAATAGCATGAAATGCATCTTTATTTGTTATAGTATTGAAAGCAAGGCTTATCGGTTTTATAATCCTATAACTCAAAGGCTTGTTGTTAGCCAGGATGTGATATTTGATGAACAGAATGCATGGAATTGGAATGAATTACAGAATATAGCAATAGGTGGAGCTCAAGCGAAGAAACATCAATGGTCTTTGATGATGAAAGTGAAGATTTAACTAATCCAAATCAATCTTCACCAAGGTCAACACCTGTGCATCTACACTTGTGAGTTCTCCTTATTTATCATCTTCTGAATCTCCTCCAAGAAAGATAAAATCCTTGATTGATATATATGAAAGATGTCAGTTTACTTCTGTTGATGAACCAAGCTGTTTTGAAGAAGCAATAAAGCATAAAGAATGGAGCAAAGCTATGGATGATGAAATTTCAGCATTAATAAAAAATGGTACTTTGGAGCTCATAGATCTACCACCTAACCATGAAGCTATTGGTTTAAAATGGATATACAAAATCAAATACAAAGCAGATGGATCAATCCAAAAATTTAAAGCAAGGATTGTTGCAAAGGGCTGTATGCAGCGAGAAGGTATTGATTTTGCAGAAACTTATGCTCCAGTAGCTAGATTTGATACAATTAGAATAGTTTTATCTATAGCTACTCATTATCAATGGAATGTTTTTCAACTTGATGTCAAATCAGCCTTTTTGAATGGTTTTTTGGATGAAGAAGTATATGTGCAGCAACCACAGAGCTATGAAGTTGTTAACGAAAAAGAAGGTGTATCGATTATGGAAGGCACTTTATGGACTTAAGCAGGCACCTAGAGCATGGTATGAAAGGATTGATCAACACTTTGTACATAATCGCTTTCAAAGGAGCAAAAGCGAGCCCACCTTATATGTCAAGTCAAAAGGTACAAATATTCTTATGGTTTGTTTATATGTTGATGACTTGGTATATACCGGCAGTAGTGATGAACTGATTGTAGAATTTAAAAATAGTATGATTAAAAAATTTTGAGATGTCAGATCTTGGCTTGATGAATTACTTTCTTGGTTTGGAAGTAAAATAATTTGGTGATAAAATTTTTGTCTCTCAAGAGAAGTATGTAAAAGATCTTCTTAAGAAATTTTCAATGTCTGATTGCAAGCTAATGAAGACTCCAATGAACACTGGTAAGAAATTTAGCCAAAATGATGAAGAAGAACAGATTGATGCACATATGTACAAGAGTCTAATTGGAAGTTTGCTATATCTCACAAATACTCGTTCAGACATTATGTATGCAATAAGTTTGCTATCAAGGTTCATGCAAAGTCCAAGCAAAATTCATCTTGTGGCAACGAAAAGAGTGTTGAGATACTTAAAAGGAACTATTACCTATGGTATTTCATACACTAAAGCTAATAATTTATTTTTGTGTGGTTTTTTGATAGTGATTGGGCAGGTTCTGTTGATGATCGAAAAAGCACTTCTGGTTACATCTTCACCCTTGGATCTGGAGCAATATCTTGGAGTTCAAAGAAACAAAGTACTATAGCACTATCATCATCTGAAGCTGAGTACATAGCCATTACTGCTACAGCTTATCATGCTATCTGGTTGCATAGAGTATTAGAGGATTTAAAACTATCACAAAAGGGCCCAGCTACTATCAACTGTGACAATCAATCCATAATTGCAATGACAAAGAATCCAGTGTTCATCAGCGGACAAAGCACATTGAACTTCGACATCATTTTGTTCGTGAACTAGTGACTAATGGAAGTATTGAACTGTAATTTTGCAACACCAAAGAACAATTAGCAGATATCTTCACAAAAGCATTGCCATTGGAAAGCTTTTATATTTAAGAGAAAAATTAGGAGTATCTGCATTAAGGGGGAGTGTTGAGATAATGCAGAATTGAGTGTCCCACGTTTTCCTACTTTGCAGTTGGATAAAGCAGAGTCCTACATTCTCCTACTTAGACCAAGTCACTCTACGTGTCTCATGTTTATCTGTTCGTGGGTTTTATGTGTCCCATGTTATCTATTCGTGGGTTTTATCTTTTAAGTTTATCTGTACGTGGGCTAATTAGTTTCGCACGTTATTAGATAGTGGATAACGTACCTCTAATTTCTTGTTGCACGATGTTTATTCATCTCTATTTAAACCTCTGTAAATGACATCATTCGAAATAATGAAGTGCAAGTTTATCCTTTTATTTTTTGCCTTCTCCCAAAATTATCCTTAGAAATTTTATTTTCCTTTTTAACTTTCTAACCATCATCGAAGAAGCCCTACAATTAAAATCTTTTAGTCCCATATCTCTTTTTTTATCAGGTCGACAGGAAGAGGCCGAGGGCCGAGGCCGCGAGAAGAGATCATCTAGAGGGAAGAGGCTGGGCTCTTGGCTCTACCTGAAGTAGCGCTGGTGCATCGGAAGCAGCCATGGTTGGGAGCAAAGTGGTCGGGAACGACCAGAAGCAGGGGAGCAGGTGCCAACCGAGGTTGCTAGGACCGTGGAGTCGAACTCGAGAGGCAGAGGCCGAAGACTTAGAGTCGGGACGGAGCCAGAAGGCAAGAGTTGTCAGAGGGTAGCCGAGAGTCTCCGCCCGAACACAGGGATGAGGACAGTTGCTTCCGCATGGACTCGGGAGTTGGAGGAGTTGTCGTTCGCTGGCACCAAGTGCATGGAGCCGGGCGGAGATGGCCGAACGGCCGTGGCTGGGACAGAGGCTGAAGCTGGTGACGTACGTGGGAGGAGCTGGTACAAGCATGGCTTCAGGAGATGATCAGAAGCTGGAGAAGACCGAAAGGGAGCCGGGCTCCCGAAGCCGAGAGCTGGCTGCATGGAGACGGGAGGTCCGAGAGAAATGGGGAGCTCGGACCGAGAACTGCCTCGGGTGTAGAAGGAGAGAGAGGGAGAGTGTGAGGAGGAATAGTGCCAAAACCCAAGTCGCCTGTCCCCTCTCCCACCTGTTGAGATAATGCAGAATTGAGTATCCCACGTTCTCCTATTTTGCAGTTGGATAACGCAGAGTCCCATGTTATCCTACTTAGACCAAGTCACTCTACGTGTCCCATGTTTATCTGTTCGTGGGTTTTATGTGTTCCATGTTTATCTGTTCGTGGGTTTTATCTTTTAAGTTTATCTGTATGTGGCTAATTAGTTTCGCACGTTATTAGATAGTGGGTAACGTGCCTCTAATTTCTTGCTGCACGATGTTTCTTTCATCTCTATTTAAACCTCTGTAAATGACATCATTCGAGATAATGAAGTGCAAGTTTATCCTTTTATTTTTTGCCTTCTCCAAAATTATCCTTAGCAATTTTATTTTCCTTCTCAACTTTCTAACCATCGTTGAGGAAGTCCCTACTTTCAAAATCTGTTAGTCCCGTATCTCTTCTTTTTATCAAGTGGTATCAGAGCCAATGGCATTCAACAACAATACCATCAACCCGGTGATTCCAATATTCAAAGGAGAAGGCTATGATTTCTGGAGCAAAAAGATGAAGACTCTTTTTATCTCACAAGATTTGTGGGAATTGGTGGAGAAAGGCCTACCAGAGGAAGGAGCATTAAAGCCAGAGAATATAAAAAAGGATGCCAAAGCTCTCTTCTTCATTCAACAGGCCATTGGTGATGCAATTTTTCTCGAATTTCAGCAGCTACAACCTCTAAAGATGCTTGGGATTTGTTGCAAGAAGAATATCAAGGTAATGTTAAGGTATTAACTGTCAAACTCCAAACTCTTCGTCGAAAATTTGAGACATTGAGCATGAAAGATGATGATTCTTTAGATCAGTTTTTTTCAAAGTTCTAGAAATTGTTAATCAAATGAGAATTTATGGTGAAGATTTATCTGATCAAAGAGTTGTTGAAAAAATATTACGAAGTTTGTCAGTTAAGTATGATCATATTGTAGCTGCTATAGAAGAATCCAAGGATCTAACCAAACTTTCAGTTAGTGCATTACTTGGCTCTCTTCAGTCACATGATGACAGATTGAAAAGGTCCAATGAAAGTACAGTGGAAAAAGCCTTTCATTCTAAGGTGAATGCTCCAAAGGAAAGCATCAATCAGCATTGTACACCAAGAAATAGAGGAGGTTCTTTTCGAGGCAGAAGAGGTGGAGGACGTCTTGGTAAAGTTTATCAGAATCGCAATGAAGGTAACAGCCAAGGTGAAAATTTTAAACCTTTTCAGTGTAATTATTGCAAGAGATATGGTCATATTGAAAGGTTTTGTCGGATAAAGGAAAGTAATGAAAAGGGTGAAATCTCTAAGCCTTTTCTTTGTCATTTTTGCAAAAAGTATGGCCACATTGAGCATTTTTGTAGATTAAAAAAAAACATGCAAATTTTGCAGAAGAACATGAAAAGGGGTCAAATGAAAATTTATTTCTTGCATGCTTTACTGCAAAAGAATGTCCTAAAGAAGTTTGGTACATTGATAGTGGATGCAGCAATCATATGACAGGTCGTGCAGAGATCTTTTCTTATTTGGACAAATCTGTTACTACAAAGGTAAAAATGGGTGATGGTAATGTTCGAGAAGCTCATGGGAAAGGTACTGTGAAACTTGATTTCTATGGCTTGAAATCAATTGAAAATGTTTTATATGTTCCTGACTTGAAGTCTAATTTGTTGAGTGTTGGGCAATTTTTGACTGAAGGTTATTCACTTGTTTTTGAAGATTTAAGATGCGTGTTTATGATAATTCTAAGAGTTCACTTATTATTGAGATACCTATGATTGAAAATAAACTTTTCTCTCTAAGTCTTGATCATGCCTTGAATGTCTCATTAGCAAATGATAATGTGTTATGGCATCATAGATATGGACATTTGGGTTATCACAATTTGGAGCTTTTATCAAAAAGAAATATGGTGTATGGGTTGCCTAGAATTATGAAGAATGATCATATATGTGAGAGTTGTGTGCTTGGAAAGCATCACAGGGATGTTTTTCCAAAAGGAAAGGCTTGGCGGGCCTCAAAACCACTTGAACTGGTGCATGCAGATTTATGCGGACCAATGCAATCTCCATCCTTAGACAATAGCAAGTATTTTATTATTTTTGTTGATGATTTTAGCAGAATCACATGGGTATATTTTGTTAAAGAAAAGTCAGATAGCTTCTCTGTATTCAAAAGGTTTAAATGCTTTGTTGAAAAGAATAGTGGCCATGCATTAAAGGTATTGCGAACCGATAGGGGTGGAGAATTTCTTTCAAAAGAATTCACTCTTTTTTGTGAAGATAATGGCATTCACAGGCAATTGACTGCAAGCTTCACACCACAACAAAATGGAGTAGCAGAACGAAAGAATAGGAGTCTTGTTGAGATGGCAAAAAGCATGATTAAAGCAAAAGGGCTTCCTAACAATTTCTGGGCTGAAGCAATTCATACCGCTGCCTATATACTCAATCGTAGCCCCACATCTTCACTTCAAGGCATAACACCATTTGAAGCTTGGCATGGATGGAGACCAAAGGTAACTCATTTTAGAGTATTTGGGTGTCTTGCTTATGTTCACATTCCATCTCGAAAAATAAAAAAATTAGATGATAACAGCATGAAATGCATCTTTATTGGTTATAGTATTGAAAGCAAGGCTTATCGGTTTTATAATCCTATAACTCAAAGGCTTGTTGTTAGCCGGGATGTGATATTTGATGAGCAGAATGCATGGAATTGGAATGAATTACAGAATACAGCAATAGGTGGAGCTCAAGCTAAAGAAACATCAGTGGCCTTTGATGATGAAAGTGAAGATTTAACTGATCCAAATCAATCTTCACCAAGGTCAACACCTGTGCAGTCTACACTTGTGAGTTCTCCTTATTTATCATCTTCTGAATCTCCTCCAAGAAAGATAAAATCCTTGATTGATATATATGAAAGATGTCAGTTTACTTCTATTGATGAACCAAGCTGTTTTGAAGAAGCAATAAAGCATAAAGAATGGAGCAAAGATATGGATGATGAAATTTCAGCATTAATAAAAAATGGTACTTGGGAGCTCATGGATCTACCACCTAACCATGAAGCTATTGGTTTAAAATGGATATACAAAATCAAATACAAAGCAGATGGATCAATCCAAAAATTTAAAGCAAGGATTGTTGCAAAGGGCTATATGCAGCGAGAAGGTATTGATTTTGCAGAAACATATGCTCCAGTAGCTAGATTTGATACAATTAGAACAGTTTTATCTATAGCTGCTCATTATCAATGGAATATTTTTCAACTTGATGTCAAATCAGCCTTTTTGAATGATTTTTTGGATGAAGAAGTATATGTGCAGCAACCACAGGGCTATGAAGTTGTTAATGAAGAAAAGAAGGTGTATCAATTACGGAAGGCACTTTATGGACTTAAGCAGGCACCTAGAGCATGGTATAAAAGGATTGATTAGCACTTTGTACAGAATGGCTTTCAAAGGAGCAAAAGCGAGCCCACCTTATATGTCAAGTCAAAAGGTACAAATATTCTTATGGTTTGTTTATATGTTGATGACTTGGTATATACCGACAGTAGTGATGAACTGATTGCAGAATTTAAAAATAGTATGATTAAAAATTTTGAGATGTCAGATCTTGGCTTGATGAATTACTTTCTTGGTTTGGAAGAAAAACAATTTGGTGATGAAATTTTTGTCTCTCAAGAGAAGTGTGTGAAAGATCTTCTTCAGAAATTTGCAATGTCTGATTGCAAGCCAATGAGACTCCAATGAACACTTGTGAGAAATTTAGCCAAAATGATGGAGAAGAACAGATTGATGTACATATGTACAAGAGTCTAATTGAAAGTTTGCTATATCTCACAAATACTCGTCGAGACATTATGTATGCAACAAGTTTGCTATCAAGGTTCATGCAAAGTCCAAGCAAAATTCATCTTGTGGCAGCGAAAAGAGTGTTGAGATACTTAAAAGAAACTATTACCTATGGTATTTCATACACTAATGCTAGTAATTTATCTTTGTGTGGTTTTTCTGATAGTGATTGGGCAGTTCAGTTGATGATCAAAAAAGCACTTCTGGTTACATCTTCACCCTTGAATCTGGAGCAATATCTTGGAGTTCAAAGAAATAAAGTACTATAGCACTATCATCATCTGAAGCTGAGTACGTAGCCGTTACTACTGCAGCTTGTCATGCTATCTGGTTGCGTAGAGTATTGGAGGATTTAAAACTATCACAAAAGGGCCCAACTACTATCAACTGTGACAATCAATCCACAATTGCAATGACAAAGAATCCAGTGTTTCATCAGCAGACAAAGCACATTGAACTTCGGCATCATTTTGTTCGTGAACTAGTGACTAATGGAAGTATTGAACTGCAATTTTGCAACACAAAATAAATTAGCAGATATCTTCACAAAAGTATTGCCATTGGAAAGCTTTTTATATTTAAGAGAAAAATTGGGAGTATCTGCATTAAGGGGGAGTGTTGAGATAATGCAGAATTGAGTATCCCACGTTCTCTTATTTTGCAGTTGGATAATGCAGAGTCCCACGTTCTCCTACTTAGACCAAGTCACTCTACGTGTCCCATGTTTATCTGTTCGTGGGTTTATGTATCCCATGTTTATCTGTTCGTGGGTTTTATCTTTTAAGTTTATCTATACGTGGGCTAATTAGTTTCGCACGTTATTAGATAGTGGGTAACATGCCTCTAATTTCTTGCTGCACGATGTTTCTTTCATCTCTATTTAAACTTCTGTAAATGACATCATTTGAGATAATGAAGTGCAAGTTTATCCTTTTATTTTTTTTCCTTCTCCTAAAATTATACTTAGCAATTTTATTTTCCTTCTCAACTTTCTAACCATCATTGAGAAAGTCCCTACTTTCAAAATCTGTTAGTCCGTATCTCTTCTTTTTATCACCACCTTGATCCCTCTCCTTAAGATGGTATACTGCAACCATTGTCAAAGGGAGAGAGAGAGACAAGGGTGTTTTGGACCAAACACTGGCCACCTTCAATTTGCTTGGCGTGCCTTTTGGACTTGAAAGCCCCCGGGGCTAAAGCAGAGAGAGGGATAGCTTACGAGGGCGGCCGAAGCCAATGCTGATGCCAATGGTCGAGTGGCTGGACCGTGGAGTCTTTGAGCTTCTTGACGGTTATTAGTTGGGAGGAGAGAGAAAAAGTGGTGGAGCTTTTGTTGGAATCGGCCGCCTGAAAGTGGGATCGAGGGAAGAAGTCGATAGCGATCGAGTGTCGGAGAGTTCCGTGAGAAGGTCGGGACAGACCACCCGAGCTCGTGGCTCTTGCTGGAGTTTTGGTGATGCCTTGGGAGTCTGCCTAGTGAGTCGGAGGCTGCGTTTGATGGGGCCGTTTAGGAGGCTGGGTTCATTCGAAAAGAGAGGCCATCTGAGATAAGCGTCTTTCATCAAGGATGGGTTAACTTGCCAAAGCCAAGCCCAAACATAGTTATTACAGAGGAAGGGGTCAATTGGCCTCGTCACTTTCCTCACCGCTTGGGAGAGATGTAAGATTTAAATCCTGCCAAATTTCTTATTAGGATAAGGGAAAACTAAGTTGGCCAATAGGTCAAGTGCATTGAGCTAGTGAGAACGAGGTGCCTCCAGCTTGGCCCAACTGTCTAAAACCTTGATGGTAATTGATTGGAGTCATTCTATCATACAAATAAATAAATATAAAAAATGCCTTCAGGCATGCTTAATTAGTGGAGCTGCGAAACCTAAAGAAAATAACAACAAAAAAAAAATCCACAGCATCCCCGTGCTTTACAGTTTACAGCCGAAAACTTTTCCGCCATCCGCGTGGGCTACGTGGCGAAAGTGTGTCTTAGTAGACTTGCCCAGAAAAGTTTAGAGGGTTTCGTAGACTCTTCGCTCCATGAACGGCCACGTGGTAGTAACCGCTCTTTGCATTGGTCGGTTCCCACGCAAAAGCCATGCGCTCGATTATTCTCTCTATAAACTTCAATGCCCCTTCTCCCTTCCCCTGCGCTACTCATCTCAAAACCCTTCTAATTTCCCGAACGCACCCCCAAATTTTGTTTTTAGACTCTCCAAAACCATTCTTCTTCTCCTTAATTCTTTCTTCATCACCATAGCCTCTTCTTTCCTTGTCCTAAGCTCTCTTCTCCTTCCATTCCTGCTACTATTCTTTCGCTTCTTCTTCTTCTTCTTCTTAATATTGTGTCAATTCCTCCTAACGCTCATATGGTCTAATAGCTCAACTAGTGATGGCCCAAAAATGCACCCATTTATTGGATGCTTAAACCCTTTCTACAAGAATCGGCACCGACTACTGGATTGGTACACCGAGCTCCTTGCAGCGTCATCCGCCCAGACGATCGTGCTGGAGAGACTCGGCGCCCGGCGCACCGTCGTGACCGCCAACCCCGAAAACGTCGAGTACATGCTCAAGACCAACTTTGCCAATTACACCAAGGGCAAGCCGTTCACCGACATCCTCGGCGACCTCCTTGGCTCCGGCATCTTCAACGCCGACGGCGAGCACTGGCACGCCCAGCGCTAGCTGGCTAGCCATGAATTTACCACGAAATCCCTTCAAGAATTCGTTGTGAAGGCTCTCGAGACGGAGACTAATGATCGGCTGCTGTCGATCCTGTCATCGGCTTGCGCCGACCGGCGGACGGTCGACGTGCAGGATTTGCTCCGGCGGTTTACGTTCGACACCATTTGCAAGGTTACACTTGGGACCGATCCGGGATTTCTAGAACCATCGCTGCCGACGTCGGACCTCGCCGAGCCCTTCGAGGTGGCGTCGGGGATAAGCGCCGCCGTGGGGCCGCCCTGGTCTCGACTATTGGGTGCTCCCTCCACGTGGGGAGGGAACCGGCCCATGATAACAAACTGCATCACAGTTTGTTACGGAGCCCATGATAACAAATTGCATCACAGTTTGTTACGGAGCTGTTTTCAAAAAAGGGAAAACAAACCCGGAAATAAAGTAGGAGGAGAGAGATCCGTATGTTGCAGATACGAGAGAAGAAAAATCCCAGATTGGTGAGAGAGAGCGGTGTGCGGCCTGAGAGAGATCCAGAGAAGCCCAGGCTTGGGAAAAATCCTGTGCAACCTCAGGAGGTCGATACAGACGAGTCTGAGAGCAGATTTGGGGGCACGGAAGAGCAACCACACGTTGGTGAGATCCTTCTTGTACCCACATCACTATTATTTTAAGTTCGAAGTGTTTCCTGATTTTTGGGCAAAAAAAAAAAAATTAGGAGAAAAGTTGTAATCTTTTATTAAGATTAGTGAAGTGCTCTCGAAATTTGCCCCGTGGTTTTTTCCTTTCACATTGGAGGGGTTTTCCACGTAAATTTGGTTTTTTGTGTGGTGTTTATTTTTATTCCGCATATTCTGTGATTGTGGTAGATCGATATATTTTTCTGTGATTGTGCACGCATATTTGTTCCGAGGGTGATTGAGGGTGTATTCCCAACAATTGTGGTATCAGAGCAAGGTTGCAAGCCCAGAACAAATTATTTGAGCGTGCCACAGATGGATTCTACCACTAATACTAGCAGGATGATTAGTCTCAATGGCAGTAATTAGTTGATTTGGAAACCAAAGATGATGGATCTCTTGTATTGCAAGATTTAGCCAAGCCGATTGAGAAGATGGGAGAGAAGCCAGAAAAATATGATGATAAAGATTGGGCTACTATGGATAGAAAAGAAATCAGTGTCATCAGGCAATGGGTGGATGACATAGTATTCCATCATATTTCAAATGAAATCTCAGCCTATGAACTATGGAAGAAGTTAGAAGGGTTGTATGAGAGGAAAACTGCCGGAAATAAAGCATACTTAATCAGAAAGCTTGTAAATCTGAAGTACAAGCCGGGAAAATCAATTGCAGAGCACCTAAATGAGATGAAGAGCATTGTGAACCAGCTGGCCACAATGAAGATGCTTATGGAAGATGAACTTCAGGCACTCCTGTTGTTGAGTTCTCTACCTGATAGTTGGGAGACACTGGTGGTGTCATTGAGTAACTCCGCCCCTGATGGAGTTATCACCATGAGTCAGGCTACTAGCAGCTTGCTCAATGAGGAGGAAAGAAGGAAGGGAACTGGAGAGTCTCAAACACAGATAGATGTACTTGTCACAGAGGACAGAGGGAGACAGTTTACTAGAAAAGAAAACAACAGAGGCAGAAGCAAATCCAGACCAAGGAAGGAAATCGAATGCTACCATTGTCATAAGAAAGGACAATACAAAAGTGAATGTAGACTGCTAAAGAAGAAGAACAATGAAGGCGGTAAGGCAGAAGATAAGAAAGATAGAGAGGTAGCAGCAGTTGCCTCAGGAGAAGACATCATTCTATGTACAGAATGTGTTGATCAGTGCTTAGCCACCACATCAAATCAGGTTGATTGGGTGATGGATACTGGAGCTTCTTATCATGCCACACCCAGGAGAGAGTTCTTCACATCCTACAGGATAGGTGATCTTGGTGTGATCCGAATGGGAAACAATGGTGTTTCCAAAATATGTGGGATAGGAGAAGTAGTGGTCCAGACCCGTGAAGGCAGCAGATTGATACTCAAAGAGGTCAGACATGTTCCAGATCTCAGGATGAATCTCATCTCAGCAGGCAAGCTAGATGAAGAGGGATATGTTAGCCAGTTTGGAGGAGATCAATGGAAGTTAATCAAAGGTGCTATGGTGATTACCAAAGGACAGAGATCATGCACATTATACAAGTTGCAGTCCAGTTTGGTTAGGGGAGAGGTATGCGCAGCAGAGCATGATACTGCAGATTTATGGCACAAGAGATTAGGCCATATTGGCGGAAAGGGATTACAAACTCTCGTCAGGGCAGGGGTCTTACCAGAGATACAGGACAGAGTTCTCAGTGATTGTACCCACTGTGTGGTGGGTAAGCAGCACAGGGTGACATTTCAGAGTAGCTCCAAGAAGAAGACTGGCCTTTTGGAGCAAGTGTACTCAGATGTGTGTGGACCCATGAGGAGAAGACCTTAGGAGGAGCCTCATATTTCGTCACATTTATAGATGATGCTTCCAGAAAGGTGTGGGTTTTTGTTTTAAAGTCCAAGGACCAGGTGGCAGCAGTTTTTGAGTTTTTTCACAGGCTTGTGGAGAGGCAGACAGGAAAGAAGTTGAGATGCATTCGTACAGACAATAGGAGAGAGTACATAGGAGTCTTTCACCAGTACTGTAGAGCACAAGGCATCAGACATGAGCAAACAATGCCAAAGACTCCACAGGAGAATGAAGTAGCTGAGAGAATGAACAGGACAATAGTGGAGAGAGTCAGGTGCATGCTCTCCCAGTCCAAGTTGCCCAAGAGCTTTTGGGGGGAGGCAGTCCAGACAGCACGTTATTTGATAAATAGATCTCCCTCATCAGCTCTAGATGAAGAGGTGCCAGAGAAGGTGTGGACAGGCAAGAATGTCAGATATGATTATCTAAGGATTTTTGGCTGCAGGGCATTTGTGCATGTGCCTAAGGATGAGAGGACAAAGTTAGATGACAAGACAAGACAATGTATCTTTCTCAGGTTTGGTGATGAGCAGTTTGGCTAAAAGCTGTGGGACCCAGTTGATAGGAAGGTAGTCAGGAGCAGAGATGTCATATTCTATGAGGATCAAACCATAGAAGACATCAAGAGGGCAGAGCATCAGTCTGAGTCAGATATGTATGGCCCAGTAGATATAGAGCCTGTCAGTCCTCCAGCAGTTCATGTAGATGAGCCAGAGAAACAGCCAGGGTGCAGATGAGCAGCAGCCTACACCTATTGAGGATACAGATCAGGAGATTCAGATCCCTGAGGAGGAGCTACCGATAGAGGTGAGGATATCCACGAGAGCAAGGCAACCATCTAGTCGGTATTTAGTGCATGAATATATCATGTTGACAGATGCAGATGAGCCAGAGTCATATGAGGCGGCCCATGTCAGTGAGCAGCGGGAGCAGTGGCAGAGAGCTATACAGGAAGAGATGGACTCTCTTCTATATAATCATACATATGACTTGGTAGCTAGGCCCAAGGGGAGAAAGGTACTCAGAAACAAGTGGGTCTACAAGGTAAAGGCAGAAGAGAAAAGCTCACAGCCTAGATATAAAGCACGACTAGTTGTGAAGGGCTTTGCACAAAAGAAGGGAGTTGATTTCGATGAGATATTTTCTCCAGTAGTGAAGATGACCTCAAATAGACGGTGTTAGGATTGGCAGCTAGCATGAACATGGAGGTAGAGCAGTTGGATGTGAAGACAGCATTCTTGCACGGTGACTTAGAGGAAGAGGTCTATATGGAGCAGCCTGAAGGTTTCAAGGTGAAAGGCAAGGAGCACATGATGTGCAGACTTAGAAAGAGTCTATATGGTCTCAAGCAGGTGCCCCGACAGTGGTACAGAAAGTTTGAGGCTTTCATGGTACAGGTTGGTTATAAAAGAACAACCACAGATCATTGTGTCTTCATTAGAAGATTCCCTGGAGGTGATTTTATCATCATTCTCTTATATTTGGATGATATGTTGATTGTTGGGCAGGACACCAGCAAGATTGTCACACTGAAGAAGGAGTTAGGGAAAGCTTTTGATATGAAGGATATGGGGCCAGTGAAACAAATATTGGGGATGCATGTATTCAGGGATAGACAAGCATGCAGGTTATGGTTGTCCTAGAAGAAATACATAGAGAAGGTGCTTCAGAGATTCAGCATGAGCATGCCAAGTCAGTGGCATGTCCACTAGCTGGACACTTCAAGCTGAGTTCAGAGCAGAGCCCAGCCTCAGAGGAAGAGAAGCAGGAGATGAATAGAGTCCCTTATGCCTCAGCCGTGGGTAGTCTTATGTATGCTATGGTCTGTACCCGACCAGACTTAGCATATGCAGTTGGCTTAGTGAGCAGGTTCCTAGCGAATCCAGGAAAGGAGCATTGGGCAGCAGTCAAATGGATCATGAGGTACTTGAGAGGTACAACTAGCTTGAGTCTTTGTTATGGACAGGGAGAACCTGTGTTACAGACATATACAGATGCAGATATGGCAGGAGATGTTGACTCCAGGAAGTCCACATCCGGTTACTTGGTTACATTTGCAGGAGGTGCAATTTCATGGCAGTCCAAGTTACAGAAGTGTGTTGCATTATCGTCCACAGAGGCCGAGTACATAGCAGTGACAGAAGGATGCAAGGAGATATTGTGGCTGAAGAGATTTCTTCAGGAGCTGGGTGTTAGACATGATACTTATGTGGTCTATTGTGACAATTAGAGCACTATTCACCTGAGCAAGAATCCGACTTTTCACTCCAAGTCGAAGCATATTGATATGCGTTATCACTGGATCAGACAGGTCCTGGAAGAGAAGCAGTTGCTGTTGGAGAAGATCCATACAGATGATAATGGGTCAGATATAATGACAAAGTCATTACCTATCAAGAAGGTTGAAGCTTGTAGAAAGAAAGCAGGCTTGGTGAATTTTCCCACGTAGTCGGGAGGGGGAGATATTGTTGGGTGCTCCCTCCACGTGGGGAGGGAACCGGCCCATGATAACAAACTGCATCACAGTTTGTTACGGAGCCCATGATAACAAACTGCATCACAGTTTGTTACGGAGCTGTTTTAAAAAAGGGAAAACAAACCCGAAAATAAAGTAGGAGGAGAGAGATCTGTATGTTGCAGATACGAGAGAAGAAAAATCCCAGATTGGTGGGAGAGAGCGGTGTGCGGCCTGAGAGAGATCCAGAGAAGCCCAGGCTTGGGAAAAATCCTGTGCGACCTCAGGAGGTCGATACGGACGAGTCTGAGAGCAGATTTGGGGGCACGGAAGAGCAACCACACGTTGGTGAGATCCTTCTTGTACCCACATCACTATTATTTTAAGTTCGAAGTGTTTCCTGATTTTGGGCAAAAAAAAAAAAATTAGGAGAAAAGTTGTAATCTTTTATTAAGATTAGTGAAGTGCTCTCGGAATTTGCCCCGTGGTTTTTCCCTTTTCACATTGGAGGGGTTTTCCACGTAAATTTGATGTTTTTGTATGGTGTTTATTTTATTTTGCATATTCTGTGATTGTGGTAGATCGGTATATTTTTCTGTGATTGTGCACGCATATTTGTTTCGAGGGTGATTGAGGGTGTATTCCCAACATCGGCGACGTGGAAGCTGAAGCGAGCATTCGGTGTCGGGTCCGAGCGGCGGCTACAAGCTTCGATCAAGCTTATTCATGGCTCGGTGATGTCGCTGATTCGACGAAGAAAGGAAGAAGGTGTGGAGCGCAGCGACCTCTTGTCGAGGCTAATCTCCGGCGGCCAGAGCGAGGAGGTGATCCGCGACATGGTCATCAGCTTCATTATGGCCGGCCGGGACACGACGTCGGCCGCCCTCACATGGTTCTTCTGGGTGATGTCGTGCCACCCCGATATCGAAAAAGAGGTGGTCGAGGAGGTCGTGAATCGAGCCAAGAGACAGCGGTTGGAGTACCAAGAGCTGAAGGAGATGAAGTTGTTGGAAGCCTGCTTGTGTGAGAGCATGAGGTTGTACCCGCCGGTGGCGTGGGACTCCAAGCATGCGGCTGGCGCCGACGTGCTCCCCGACGGGACGGAGGTGAGGAGAGGCGACCGGGTGACGTACTTCCCCTACGGGATGGGCAGGATGGAGAGGCTGTGGGGGAAGGACTGGATGGAGTTCGAGCCTCGCCGGTGGCTGGCGGCGGAGGGGATGGAGGTGGCGAAGGTGTCGGCGTACAAGTTTGCGGTGTTCCAGGCCGGGCCAAGGGTGTGCTTGGGCAAGAAGATGGCGTTTATTCAGATGAAGTACATAGCTGCGGTGGTGCTCCGCCGCTTTGAGATGAGGAGGGCTGGTGGGGAGCAAAGGCGGCCGGTCTTGGTGCCGCTGCTGACGGCCCACATGGCCGGTGGGTTAAAAATGGCGGTGCGGTAGAGAGGAGAGTTGGATTCTATTGGCTCCATCGTTGGAGGAGCTTAATTGTGGCAAGGACTAGAAAGAATAGATCCATAATTGTACCTAGCTAGTCCTATAGTCGTTACTAATAAAATAACCCTGCCATATATGAGCCTTCAATAAGAGAAAAATGGCAAGGTTTCTTAAATTCAAATCTAGCAATGAATTAAATATAAGCCAAACCTAGTCAAATAATAACTAATTTATCAGTCCCGTGCAAAACTTATTCCACTTCTGCCTTGTGAAGGAAAAGTTCCTCGGTCAACTATATTGCCTGTGATTAAATTAAACATTTCTCTTGAGAACAGTAACCTCGGGCATAATTTATTAGCAAAGTCAACTTGATTTATGATGGCACTGGTTTGTACCTACTCTGGTTCATGAATTCAAAAATTGCTATGAAATCATTGCCATAAAATTTTTAATTGGCATGCTTTTAATCAAAAAAATTAGCTATTATTAATTCAGTGCCAACGAATTCTATGACCGCTTTATTTTTTTTAACGCATTTTTTTTGACTAAATACTTAATGTCGATGCATTTACTTCGACTACTACTCTTATGGTTTTAGTCAAAAATACAACAACTGAATTGTCATAGTATAATTTAATTGGTCAAGCAATAGAATAAACAATTCTAAGCCCTGAGATGAAACTCTTCAACCATATACCGTGCGATATAGCCTCAAAACAAGCAACGAACTTTGCTTTCATAGTAGAAGTAGTAGCCAAGTCTGCTATGTACCTCATGATCTTTTTAGTAGCCTTTCAGTGGTCCAAATCTGGATTACTCTGATATCTTCCCAACATTCCTACTGCAAATGCAATGTCAGATCTTTTGCAAACCTAAGCATATATTAAGCTTCCAATAGCTAAGCATATGAAATATTGTGCATATGTTCCCATTCAAGTTCATTTTTAGGGCACTGGTTCAAAGTGAACTTGTCAACACTTGGTGAACAATCTTTCATCTGAAATCCCTCCAAGACTTTATTGATATAAGTTTCTTGAGACAATCCTAAAATATCTCAAGATCTTTCTTTATGGATCTTAATGTCAATGACATAAGATGCCTCACTCATATCTTTCATATCAAAATTCTTAGAGAAAAATTGTTTCACCTTATGTAGCAACCCTTTATCATTGGTTGCAAGTAGAATGTCATCCATATAGGACTAAGAAATAAATTTTGCTTCCACTAACCTTTTGGTATATACAATAATCTATGATGTTCTCTTCAAAACTAAAGAAAGAGATCACATCATGAAATTTTAAATACCACTAGCGTGAGGCTTGTTTCAATCCATATATCGATTTCTTAAGCTTGCAAACCAAATGCTCACTATCATTAAAGGAAAATCCTTCAGATTGTTTCATATAAACCTCTTCCTCTAGATCTTCATTAAGAAATGCAATTTTCACATCCATTTGATGTAACTCAAAATCAAAATGAGCTACCAAAACCATAATTATTCGGAGACAAAATATTTCCGTGTAGTCGATTCCTTTCCTTTGAGTGAACTCTTTGGCAACGAGTCTTGCTTTATATCTCTCAATGTTACTTTGTGAGTCTTTCTTTATTTTAAAGACCCATTTATATCCAATAGCTTTTACACCATCAGACAACAAGATTCCAGATTCGATTAGATATCATAGATTTCATCTCGTCCTTCATGGCATTGTACCATAAGTTTGATTCCTTAGAACTCATGGCTTGTAAAAACATTTCAGGATCATTTTTGGCTCTAATATTATAGTCAGATTCCTTAGATACACAATATAATCACTAAGAATTGCTGATTTCTTTATTCTAGTTGATCTTCTTAATGTTGTGTCAATGACCTCTTAAGGAGTATCTTGCACAACTGATTATTGCTGAACAACAGGATCTTCTAGATTATCATCAGCAGCTTATGGAATCTAAATGATTTGTTGTCCAACAATTATTTGAGCTTGAGGAGTGCTATGAATGGCAACCAATCTCTTACTTGAAGTGAAAGTTAGAATATTTGAATATTCTTTTTCAGAAGAAGCCAAATATTGAGATTGATCACTCCCACTGATCAAGTCATTCTAAAGAAATTTTACATTTCTTAATTCCATAATCCTAGTGCTGTGAGATAAATAATAAAATCTATAATCCTTAAACTTTTTAGCATATCCAATAAAATATCCACTAATAGTCCTTGGGTCTAGTTTCCTTTCTTGTGGATTATAAACTCTTACTTCAGATGGGCAACCCCAAATACGTATATGTTGCAAACTTAGTTTCCAATCTTTAAATAACTCAAATGGTGTTTTGGAAACAGCTTTGATTGGAACTCGATTTAATATATATGTGACAGGTTAGGAGCTTCAGTCCACAAGGATTTAGGTAGCTTAGAGCTGCTAATCATGCTCCTCACCATGTCTAATAATATTCAGTTTCTTCTTTTAGCTACACCGTTTTGGTCTGAAGACCTTGGCATGGTGTATTGTGCAATAATTTCATTTTCTTTAAGAAACCGAGCAAAGGGACCAGGTGCTTATCCATCATTAGTGTATCTACCATAATATTTTTTATCTTATTTGACCTCACGATCTTAATTTTCTTACCGCATTGTTTCTCTACTTCTACCTTGAACACCTTAGGATCTATTTGGATAGGAGAGAGTGGAGGGAGGGGAAGAGAAAGGAGATAAAAGATCATAAGTTACCTTATTTGGAAGGGGGTGAAAGAAAGAGGGGGAAGGGAATGGGGTAACCAGTTCCCCTTCTTTTCCCTTAGCGAGCGTAAATTTGTTAACCCCCAAATCGGGGGTAAGTTGGGGGAGGAGAAAGTTTAAGTCATACTTTCAGGGAAGACCAAAATATCCCTTCATTTTTATTCTTCATTCTTTCACTCCCACGATTTATTTTCTATTCTGAAGGGATATAATTGTCACATAACTCTTCCCCTTCTTTTTCCCTCTCTATCCAAACAAGATAACTGATATTATCCTTCCTTTTCCTTTCATCCTTCCAAACAAGAAGAAGAGTAATCATTCCTTCCCCTTCCTTTTTCTTCCATCCATTTCCTTCTTTTTACTCTTCCCTTCCTTCCCCTCCAAAGATCCAAACAAAGCCTTAAGGCATCTAATGCTTTGTTCTTATTATAAAGCAAGTAGAGATACATATATCGTAAATAGTCATTAATAAATGAGATGAAGTATCTCTGACCATACGAGTCCATATCTGGACTACATATATCTGTATGTATGATCTCCAACATTTCTGAACTCCTCTTGGCATCTTTCTTGGACTTGTTGGTTTGCTTTCCCTTTATGCAGTCCACACAAGTGCCAAAATCAGTAAAATCAAGAGTATCAAGTACTCTATCTTTTACTTATATTTTAATTCTCTCAATGGAGATGTGACCTAATCTTCGATGCCACAAATAGAGAAATTCTCATTCAAACATATCTTTTCATACTAGTTTGGGCGTGCATCACATTATAAGAGGTATTATTTTTTAAATTAATTTAGAAAAAATTGTCAGACAATAAGCTTAGATTTATAAAATAAATCAATAAAGCTTTTATTAAAATTAAAAGAATATCCTGAGTGTATAAGTCTTGACACTGAAATTAAATTTCTAAAGAAACTTGAAATATAAAAGATCTTTTTCAAATCTAAAATAAATCCAGAATCTAAAATAAGTCTGCAAGGTATTTGAAATATGGATGCTTTGTTCACTTCCCAATGGTTTCCTTTGATTTAGAAAACACTGTAAGTTATTTGAAATATAGATTGTAGAACCAAAATCAATCCACTATGTGTTATGACAAACACCATATTGAATGCATAATATACAAATGAGGTTAGAGTACCTTTCTTGTCAAGCTAAGCCTTGAATTTGAGGCAATCCTTCTTTATATGCCATTTCTTTTTGCAAAAGAAGCACTTGAATTCCTTCTTGTCTTCTCTATGGATGGATACTTTACCCTTTTCTTTGTGTTTGGCTTTAGAAGCTTTAGTCTTTCTCTGAGTAGCTAAATATGCACTTTCTCCCATTTCTAGGATCAGCCTTCCTTCCTCTTGAACACACATGGTCAGAAGTTTATTAATTGACCATTTATCCTTATGTGTATTATAAGATATTTTGAAGGGACTATACTGCTGTGGGAGTAAATTCAAAATAAAGTGCACTAAGAAAGATTCTAACATCTCAACCTCTAGGGATTTTAACTGAGCTGCAATATCCCTCATCTTCATGATATGCTTACGCACACCTCCAATAGTAGTAAGCTTCATTGATGATAACTTTTCCATTAGGATGCTAGCCAGTGCCTTATCTGAAGACTCAATTGTGCATCAATAGCCTTCAGAAGTTCCTTGATATTTTTGCACTCAGGAATTGAACCACGTATGTTATAAAAAATTTAGTACATATGAACATCATACTAAGGCGATTGGATTATTTTCATCATTAATATACAGCAATCTCAGCATGAGTGCTAGTAGATGTAACCGAATGTGGTTCATCCTTCCTGATAGCATAGTCAATATCCATGCACCCTAATTGAAGAAGAATTATTTCCTTCCATACTTTATAATTGTTACTACTTAAATTGGAAACATCATATTTATATCAGAAATATTAACAGGAAAATAACTACACAAAAATAAAAATAAAAATTATGTTCATGTAACTGAATTTGAGGCATATAACTTAATGTCGTGTCTTACCAATGTAAATAGCAATAACAAGAATCAATATATATAATAACTACCTGTGGGCTAAGTTATTATACTTAAATAGACTCATTAACTTAATGATGTGACTAACAAATTATATTCCTTTCTTAATCCTATGGGTAATTAAGAAAATAATTTGTTATCCCATCCTAATTAATTATATCAATGCAACAAAACTTTCTGTGGGATAAGATTTATTACATTAAATATAATTAATTACAATTAATGTCATCTATTTGCAACTCAATATATAATTTTGATTAATTAAGGATGTTGTGGCTACTCCTTAATTAATTAAAATCATATTGACCATATGACATTTAAATTCCATTATATGCATATAGATTAGCTAATTTAGCATAATTATTAGGTAGTGATCTTAATCAACATAACATTTTCAAATCAAGGTCTGAATCAATCGAACTGGCTAGGCCGGTGGAAGAGAGGGGGTTTCCCGTTGCTTTTCTTAGGTCAGTCAATGGAACCAATTAAGTAACCACGATCTCTTCACTTTTCTAGACACCAATTGATTAATCAAACTTTAAAAGGATTTGCATTATGATTTGTTACATTACTACTTAATATAATTTTATTCATGCATAATATAAAATTTAATATACAAAATAGGAGCAATAGCATACCAATCATCTATTTAATGTATTTTTAAAATTATCATCTTAAAAAAAATTTATTAATTAAAATACGTTCGGCCATAGCGCATTATTCCTTGGGCCAGTCTATGCAAAACATCATAGGCATAGAGGCTCAGAAGGCATATTTTATAAAAAATTTAAACTTAAACGAGATGATAAAACAAATCATATCACATGATATAATAAAATAAATCATATCAAAATATTAAACAGATAATAGCTTGCATTTAAAATTTAACCAAATGGATAATATGCTATTTTATCCTTTCTTTTTCAAAATTGCATGGAAGACCAAAATTGCGCATCAAAATAGGCTAACACAACATATATACTTGGCAACCATCTTTATCATAATAGATATAGCAAAATAAATTATATCCTAAAAAACACGAGAGAAAGGAAGGAATGGAGAAAGAAAAAAAAAGCAATTCTTTATCTCTCTTTCTTTTAGAAAGAAAAAACACACGAGAGAAAGGAAGGAACGGGAGAAAGAAAAAAAGCAATTATTTATCTCTCTTTCTTTTAGAAAGAAAAAAAAGACATGAGAGAAAGGGAAAAAAGCCAAATCGAAGGCTTGAACATGTGACCTCAGCTTTGAAGAACATAATTTAATGAATTTTCATTTATTTAAATCATACCTAAGAATAAAAGAACTGAAATAAAATTAAATTTGATGGTCAGAACAACTTTCTTGGTAACCTATTAACTCTTCCGATATATAGGTAGTTGGGTCAAACATACTAAGGTACTACTAGTAGCCTCCCTTTGGACTATCCCTATATAAAAGAAATAGAGACTAAGAATGCATTTTCATACAAATAATGAGATAATAAGTTGCTCTAAAAGATTTAATTAAATCTCAAATAATGAAAACACTCGCAATAACAAAACAAGGCAGAGGTATTGAGGCTCTGATATTAACTATTAAATATCTATTAAAAATCGACACATAAATTGTATAGAAATAATAACAGAATCAATGTATTACCTCCAGCCATTATTATGATCTACCCCTTAAGGATCAGAATCAGAATCTGAATCAGGACCTTGATTGAGTTGAGTGCTTCCAATCAACGAGCAATCGCACAACGATGGTGTATGTCCTTAAGATTTGCTTTTGATCAGAGATCCAATCTATTTGACTTCTTTATAGTTTTCTCATGTATGATATAATTTCAAAAACCTTAGAAGGGATCTCTATTTATAGAGATTTTCTTAACTTCCTTTCACCGCCTACTCCCATCAAGTAGGTATTTTAAATTTTTAAAAGAGATACGATTATCACTTAATTAATTAGTGAATGGATATTGTTGAGATATATCTGCAAGTGGTTACCAAATAAATAAAATAAAACTGAACCATCACCAACGGGATACTACATCTTTACGAGGTAATCACCTTCCCCGCTGCTTCTCCAAAGGATATTAGCAATGCTTGTTTCAAACTGCATTGATTTATCTACTATGGGATGCTGGAAGGCCAAGAACAATTTTTTTTCAGAATATTATTTTCAGCCTCGATTGATCTAAAGCTGCTGATTTGTCCAATAAATGTTTTTCCTTGATCAACAAGGATCTTCATATTCAAATCCATGGCGTTATTTTCTTACAGTCATATATGATTAACTCATGTCTAAATCTTGTTTAAAGATCAATTTTAATGGATTTGTTAGATCTCATGGTGTAGGAGAACAATTTTTGACCTAGGATGAGTTTTGGAGATCTTTGTTGGCTAGGGCATTCCTATCCAAAGTTTCTTGGTGGGAGCAACTAAGATGGTGTACTTTCCGTTTTGAACTTATATTTTGGAGGAGGATTGAGCTATAGTAATTGTTTAGTTGACTGGGCCTCCAGAAGCCTCCATCTACTGCTTCGTAGTTTGAAGACCCTTCTGTCATCAACCGGTAAATTCAACTGCCATCATGCATTGTAAGAGGGTAACGAGACTGCAAACTTTTTTTTTGAAGGATTTGCATTTACTTGGAGGGAACTTAACTTTGGACTACTAATTTTCCAACTCAGTTCAGCCTTTTGACTGAAGCTGATGCCCCAAGGCACTCTATTCCTGATATCACCTCTATTTGTTGTTCCAATATATATATATATCTTATGGCGTTGCTCAAATGCAGCCCTACTTGTCAAATAACTATTTAAAAGAGAATTCACTTCATTGACACTTCTTGATCATTTTATAGTATCCATTCAGAAACAGTAGATCTAGAGCACTGTTGATCTGCTGTTCCTTCTTAGCTTAGTTTTGTTTGCTACACTTGTTTCTCTCAAATTTGGTGATTTATCTTCGCATTTGATTGATTAGTTATCTATCCAAAGGAGCAACTCGAAGGATAACATTCCCCCCCCCCCCCCCTCTTTGCCAGGTTATTTTATGCTTCTTCTGGAAGGCATGATGTCGTATTTAGAGCTTTACAGCCAAAACTATAAAAATTATTAATAATGTTCTAGCAATCCATTTTGTATAGTGGCTCTATGAAGTTGTCGATAGTAACAATCTAATTCGTATGCAAATAGGATGCTAAAAACACAGCTCTCTCTAATGTAGAGGGACTACTGCGATTCAAGTAGTTTTGCATAGCGAGCAACAGATTGCTGGCTAGAATAAAACCAAGCCATTATGCAAGTTATGTACCAGGAAACAGCAAGATTTCATGAATTCAAATGCTCCTTGGTTAGTGCCTTTTTTTTATGTACATTTAGTTAATGGGAGGCTTCCTGTTTTGTCACTGACATTAAAAAAGGTCGAGCGCTTGCATTTGATTAGGATGCTAGAGTCGGGTAGCAAAATTAGTCGGATTCATCTATCCTTTATTTTATGAATGAAATTTGTTTGGCTCTTCCTTTATTTTATGTGAAAATTCTGTTCTTTCTTATAGGTGCCTGTACATTTTTGGGATTCAATGCATAAGGGGTTTATAGCCACCAACCCATACATCAAGCAACAGTCTTTATCTATACCACTTGTGGAAAGCGTGGGTCTAGTTTTTGGATTGAGTGATGCGATGCCTGCTAAACTAATCACTGCTCGGTTTACTGGGGATGTGGTTGGTGCCAAACATGGAGCCCTGGCTGAGCTTAGCTAATCACTAACTTTCACATCTTATGGTGAACTGAGAAATGACTAAGAGCAGGCAATTAGCAGTTTTTTTTATTAAAATATAATATTAATTCTTAAATTTAAGAATTGTATTTTTAAACTTTAAAAAAATTATAAAAGTAATTTTAAAATTTTTTTATTTCACTTGATCCTTATCGTTAAACAAAAAAGATATTGTTTGATTTTATCCCCACAGGACAACATATCAGCATAAAGATATTGTTTGATTTTATCCCCACAGGACAACATACTCAGCATACAGATGGCAAAATTAAATTTTAAACTCATTATTAATCCATTAATATGTTAATCAAATAATATATATAAAATAATAATCTTTCTCATAAATGTGGCATCTAGTGGCCCTTCCTTCTTGGTGGCCTTCTTCGTCCACACCCCACCGGCCCTCTTTTGTCTCCCCCTTCTAGTCCTCCCCTCCCCCCCCCCCCCCCCCCCCCCCTCTTCGCCCTTGGTACTCTCCTTCAGTCGACAGAGGGGGGCTGCGGTGGCCGTCAAAGGGAGGGGGAGGGTGTAGAGGGCTGCAAGTGAGGGCATGGACAAAGGGGGTTGTGGTATATCACCAGAAAGGGAGGGCCATCGGATGCTACATGTGTGGGAAGATTTCATATTTTTTTATATTATTAGATATTAAGTTAACGGATTAATTGGTTGATAATAGGTTTTAAATTTGATTTTGCTATCTGTATACCACATGTGCTACCACGTAGGATAAAATTAAATGATGTCTTTTCTGTTTAACGATAGAGATCAAAGTAAAATAAAAAGAAAAGTTTATGATCATTTTTATATTTTTTTAAAGGTTAGGAATCAAAGTATGTGGTTTTAGCTTTTTTTTTTTTTTTAGTTAATAGATCTTAAGATTAACTTTATTAGGAAATTTATTTTACAACATCTGCTGCCATAAGCATGATAAAGAATTGGCTGTAATGAATCTGATTCACGATTTTCAGGTTTTTTCCAGCCAGTTTTAATTTCTCTAGTCGCTCTCCATCTGTCTTCCGTTAAACACATTGCATGTTACCAATCTCAAGTAATCTCATCCATTTCCCCAAGCTTCGGCCATCATGGCATATATTCTGTCCTCATGTGGCTGAATGCGCATGCACGTCAGATGATTTTGTCCCTCTTCTCTCTCTCCATTCATTGTCGATTTGATCTTATCTCTTCTTTCTAACATATCACATGACAACAAATCTCCGGCCATAGATCTTATCCGCTCATGCCCTCTTGATAGGTCTTCTCCCTCTTGCGTGGCCACAGGCGTTGTGCATGCGCATTACACCACTTTCAATTAAAGTGGGAGGTTTTCAACCTTCAAATACCTCACATGCATTAGAAACAGGACTAATGTCGTGCGGAAGGAAGCTCATTTAATTTACCACCTCAGCTGTAACATGCCAAAATTCTTTTTAAAATTATCTCACGTTTCAGACTCCAAACTCTTTTTAATGTCTTATTTAGGTAGTATTCGGGAGCCTTGAATTCTAGTTGCAGAAGGTGGCATTTTTCCAGCCAGTGTTTCGACTGCTATAATTTGATCAGAATTTTATAAATCAATCTACATTCAAGAGTTCTTTTACAGTATTATCTTACAATCAAGTTGGTCATAAAATTATAGTTTTACAGCAATTGCAAAAAAGAAAAAAGGGAGCATCTTTAAGGTGGTCAGTTCAAGTCTCAACAAAGATGACAATTGATGGAGAGATAATATTCTCATTTACAGGCCGTAAATAAACATGGAATTTTATTTTACTACTGCTATAATTTTATGAAGTACTGAAAAAATAGTTATAAAAGCAGCAACCACATTAATTCCTTGCATTTCTCAATTATTGACCCTACCTTACTGCCATCCGCTGCCAACTCCAAACCCACACTCTTTTAGAGCACGAAAGTTGTTTGTATCCTCTTACCCATCCCTCTTGACCCTCTCCACATCACGCACGGATCTGCATCAATCACTGAAGAAAGCACGCAGCAGAGAAGTCCACACTTCATTCTCAGATTTCAATAGTCTACTGATGATCAAAGCAACTTTTCTCTCACTCCCATATTTTTCACGACTCCTAATTAAGCGGGGATTTCAGAAGAGACAACCCATCTATGTCGCCTTTTCAGACATTTAAGAGGCGTCAAAATCTTGCCACTCTAAACGTGCGAGAGTCAAAAGTCCATCTCCCTCCCTTTTCAAACCGTCATGAGAAGAGAGTTTTGACATGAAAGTAGTTTGAAGCGTAGTATCTCACCACATCCAATGATTAGCTGCCGTCTTCTCTGCTCTCCATCACGTCTATCAACATTTAAAGAAAAAAAAAAAGGGAGGAAAGAAAGAAGATAATATGGTACACGATGAGAGGTTGGAAGCCAGTGAATGGTATACATCAGATCAGATGCGGTGTTGCCACGCAAGTGTTGTTGACGGTGCCCTATATTGTCCTCTAGATTCTTTGAAACCAAACAGACAGCTACCACCGTGGCTGGAGCCGTAAGGAGCACAGATCCCAGTCCTTATCCCGTGTTCTTCCGTGCGTTAATAATCATGGAAAAATATTGACTTACAACAGTACATGTCAGAGAGGCACTAGTCTTAGCACCTCCGCGCCCAGGAAAAATAGATATTGCGTTAAGTGCAGATCCATTTATGTGGGTCCTCAAATGAGGCATTATGAATCCAAAGCACTTTCTATTTGATGTTTTGCAGGCATATGTATCATGTGCGTGTGCGTGCACATCATCGACATATAGTCATTAAAGAAATGAGGTTATTGAATGTTGGTTGATAGTGATTTGGATTCAATATAATGTCCCTGCTATAGCCCAGCTTTCTGCTATCCTGATAAGTAAATTTAAAAGGCTAAATTATACTTTTTTTTATCCACAAACTTTCAATCAAATTTTATTTTAATTATCAAACTTTTAGTTATTATAATTTAGTCCTTTTTATTTTAAAATTATTATATTTTAATACTCTATTACATGAGATTAGTTAAAATTAATAGAATAGTCACTACAAAATAATAATAATAATAATAACTTTTGCCTAGAAATTTTTTCGTATGAAAGATAAAAAATTCTTTTCCTATAATTTTTGCTATCGGCAAAAGTTTGATAAAGTCCTAGTAAAGGTGGAAAGCCTTTGCTTATAACTTTCATAAAATCATAGGCAAAGAGCAAAATTTTTTTCTATAATTTTTTTTGTAGGTAAAGATATTTTTTTTAAAGAAAAAGAGTGATCAAAATTTAAAATTTGAAAACTTTTGCCTACGAAAATAAAAGTCAAAGGGAAAAGAAAAAATATTTTTTAATTAATTTTTTCTATAAAAAATAAAAAACCAGTAGAAAAAAGTTGCCTAATAATATTTTTTAATAATTTTTTTCTACAAGAAATGTTAAAATCATAGAAAAAATCTAGAAAAGTATTTTTTAATCCATATCTTTCCCTACGAGAGTGTTTAAAATCATAGAAAAAAGTAGTAAAGTACATATTTTTTAAAAGTTTTACCTACGAGAAAAGAAAAAATTATAGAAAAAGTGATTAATTATTATTTTTAATAGTTTTTACCAATGAGAATAAATTAAATCGTAGGAAAAATGATAAATAAGTATTTTTTTTCTTTTTTTTCCTATGAAATATGTTTAAAATTATAGGAAAAAGTTAGTTAGAATTAAATATTCTGAAGCTTTGCCTACGAGAATACGAAAAATCATAGGAAAAAGTTTGTTCAGATCTTTCCCTATAAAATAACTCTAAAATCATAGAAAAGGATATAAAAATCATAGAAAAAGGTCTTTATTCTATTTTATTTTTTAATATTTTAAAATTATATTTTAATTTTAATTTTTTGCTATTTTACAATTTTATTTAAATATAATATAATATTTTATTTCATTTTTTAAATATTAGAAATCGTATCAATAAAATAATATGATTCTTTACATACAATATCCATTACAAATAAAATTTTTTACATGATGGCAACAAAGGTAACATCAAAATAACTAATAAATGATAGTTAGTAGTTTATATCAATTACATATCTATAACTAAAGTAAAACATACTACTAAAAATAATATGATTCTTTACATACAATATCCATTACATATAAAATTTTTACATGATGGCAACAAAAGATAAACATCAAAATAACTAATAAATGATAGTTTGTAGTTTATATCAATTACAATATCTATAACTAAAGTAAAACATACTACTATGAAGATGGAGGCAGAGGCGGAGGCAGACGTGAAGGAGGAGGCTGTGATGAATATGATGAAGGCTACATAGTGTTGGGTGAAGCTAATGCTGAACTCAATGTTATATTGTGTGAAGGAGGAATAGGAACATTAAACCTAGCAGCAGCCAGTGTATCAATCATTCAATCATCTAAACTAAAAAACAAAAAAAGATAGTATCCAATTGACTAGTAACAAAAAAAATAATTATCTAATTTATCATAAGATACCAATAAAAAAATAAAAACTTGATTAGTAACAAAAAAAACAAAAAATACCAACAAACACATGATTTACAAAATAAATTTGACTAAACAATGATTCAATTATTTAAACAATTATCCAATTTATCATAGTATATCAAAAATTCTAAATATAACAGTCATCTAAGTATAACAATTGTTCAATAGGACTTCTAAGTTTATAGTTTACCTCCAATAATAAAGTGACAATAGACAAATGCCACCACTAAATTCTTTAAAACAATGGAAGTTTTCCAGCCGCACCCACTAAAATGTGATTTAAAACAACAAAATCAATCAATAAAGAATTAGAAATGTATTAATGGAGTCAATAGGAAAAATAATTGCACACAAAAACCTGCTCCAATTCGTCAAGTAGATTCAATGGAGTTGTTTTTTTCTAAGATAATGTGTCTATAAAAATGTTTCACAGGTAGATGACATACCTAACAAAAATGTTTCACAAGTTCAGAAATTTGCTTCAAGACAAAAGAGGGTTAATTGAAAAGAAAAATATTTTAAGTAGTCTTACAGCCCATATGCTAAAATGCAATGCAAGCCAGGTTGTTTTCACTGTAAAGAAGCAATGCAGGCCAGAATGTCTGAAATCATTTTAGCATTCAACTAAAGTAGGAGAGCATGGCCCTAAGAACATCTAACCAATTCAGCTAAAGTAATTTTGGCAATCAGTGAAAATAACACAATTCAATTTGAACAAAGGGCTAAACTATCTAACCATAAGGAAAATATTACGTGTTGGGCCAGATGGCAACCCAAGAGGGGGGGATGAATTGGGTATTTTAAAAATTAAGCCTTTTAAGTAATTTAAACTATTGATGAGAGGATGTAAACAATTAATTCAAGTTAAAGCACGATAGCAAGAGAGAGATAAATAAGCACGGCAAACACAGAAATTTTATAGTGGTTCGGTGTATCCAACACCTACGTCCACTCCCAAGCTCCACTTGGGTCCACACTATAATCTCCTAGATTACAGTCGAGTTGTTTTACAAGCTCACAACTCAAACTTGTTGTTTCCGGGATCACAACGAACCCAGCCGGTTTTACACGGGCTTACCAGCACAAAACCCAACACACAAGCTAACCTTAGCTTGTGAGAGGTACACTACCTCCACTAATTCAACCCTCTGATTGAATTAGTAAACACAAGATAAAAATTAGTTTAATACAAAACAGCTCCTTTAGAGCAGATATTTCAAAATAAAAGCAAGGTTTAGAAAAGCCTGTTTAGATTTGATTTGAGTGCAGGCTTTTCTTCTTTTCTCAACTCCTTTGAAGTGTGGAATCGGGCCTCAGCTCAGATTCTTCACGGATTGAATGTTGGAGTTGATTTGAGCTTTTTCTTCCTTTCTTTGAATGTTGAAAATCTCTTGATTTGCTCTTGAATGGCTCTTGGATTTTCTTCTAGACTTTCTTGGATTGATGAACTTGAGCACAGATGAAGTCTCCTTTGATTTCACGCCTTTTCTTTCACTCTATTTTGAATCTCGGATTTTTCAAATGACGCTCTGTTTTTCCTCTTTTTCTGAAAGATTTTTCTTTTTCTCTCTTGATTTGTATCTCTTTTTGATTTGAAAACGGCTCTCTATTTATAGACTCTGCAAAAATATAGTCCGTTAGACACAAAGAAATCTAGCCGTTATTGAAAAATCTTACCGTTGACGCTGAGTTGGCATTCAGAAAAAATCACGCCCAGATTTGTTGGAGTCGACTCCAGCTTTAGGCGAGTCGGCTCGAAGACGCGATACCAAAAATAGAAATATCAGAAAGTTAAGGGGTCGACTCAACGAAAATAAGGTGTCGACTCCTGACAGTCGGGGTCGACTCATGAAAAGCAAGGGGTCGACTCGAGAAGTGCTCAGAAAAATAATTCTCTGGTGTCTGAGCGGAGTCGACTCACACAGTCATGGAGTCGGCTCGACAAAATCGGGGGTCGACTCGAGAAATCACATGGGTCGACTCGAGACAAACAGACATCTCTGTATACTGAGTGGAGTCGACTCTGAAACTCTAGAGTCGGCTCCGGAACGTATCAAAAATCAGAAATTTTCTGATTGACTTTGAAATTCGTTCCAGATTAATTTTAAATCAATTTTTGACTTGAATACAATAAAATTGTCATTAGGAATCAATTCAAGAAATGTTCCAAAAACTCATTGATTAAAGTATAAAAATTCATTGCTCATTGATTAAATAAATTCATTGCATCATTTTAATATACTCATGGCTTTTGGTAATCATCAAAATCAATAAGATTGGGGCAACAATTTTCAACAATCTCCCCAACAATCTCCCCTTTTTGATGATGACAAAAACATTGAGTATATGCATGATTGATTAAAGAATTTATTTTATTTTCATAGTTAGGCTCCCCCTGAATGAGGTAGCTCCCCCTATGAAACTCAAATAAATAATTCATTCAATTTTATTTCAAAATTTTGCTGTATAATTTGCATATGGCATATACTTATAATAAAACTCTCCCCCTTTTTTGTTATCAACAAAAAGGTAGAGAAGCATCAAACATAATCACATTCATTTTAAGATATTTTAACAAAAGATTCATTGATAATAGAGAATACATTCAAACTCAGATACATTGAACATTCAAAATGACTTTTCATTACATCATTGTATCAAAATGTAAAACATAAATAAATTTCATTACATTGCAAAGACTAATCTATTACATCAAAAATGAGTCCTTACAATCCTTGTTAAGTGATCTATAATTTCTTCATTCCTCAGTTTGAATCTTAACATAATCTTTCAGTCTTTCATCAAAAAGTACAAGCAGTTAAAATTTGTCTTGAAGTTCAGCATTGCATTTGCATATGTCTCACCATCTCCACAGATGTCTTTAAGTTCTTCAAAAATATTCTTTAGATCACCACTTAAAGACTCAGAGAAGAGCTAAGAGTAGATTCAATCTTGGTGATCTCATCTAATGAATAGAGTTTCTTTAAGATTCATAAATTTTTTCAAACTCTGTCTTCAATTTATCTCCTGATCATCAAGAAGACTCTTGAGCTGCATTAACTGAAGATCTGAAAAACCAGATGAAGATGACTGATCAAATGGAGCAGGAGAAGGGGCAGGAGGAACAGAAGAGCTCGGAGGTCAGGAGATGAATGTCTAACTGAGGTCCAGGTGCCTCAGCATCCGGCTCTATCTTCCATCTTTTCCTTTCCCATTCCATTCTTCTTACAAATCCCATCTATGAATAGTGGCCAAACTATAGTAATCAGTGTGTCTTAAATTCTCATTGGCTCACTATCAGAAATGACATCCCTTGGCTTTGAAAATTTAGTAAATCATGCCATAGGGCAGACTGATTTCTCTTTCCCACAATCAGCAATATACCAAAATCATGGGAAGATTGATGGCTTCCAGTCACAATGCATCCATTACAAAATATCTCTTCAGAAACATAATCAAATCTCCCAATCTTAGGGAATAGAATCCTACTGCAAATGTTGTGGAGAATCTTAATTCTAAGGATAGTTGATTGCAAGACTTCTTCAAAACCAACAATTTCTTTAAGCAATCTGATAGAGCTGGGCTCCTATCATCAGAAGAAAAGTAGAAGGTCCAGACATGGAATTCCAACAATCTTGAGAAAATCCACTGTCACATGATTCTATTTCCTCTAATTGCTACTAAGCCATTGTCTCCTCTAGACAATTCTTATAAAATTCTTTAACTAAGCTGGGTAGGTTGGGCAATCTAAAGAACAATTTTCTCCCCCATCTCAATTAACTGTCTCCCAAAGAAAACCCTCAGCCTCAAATAATTCAAAATCCACCTTTCCTCCCGTGTAATCACTCTATCGGCTATCTACCTGAGATGTGGCAGAGGAGAAGCACTGGAGTTGAAGAGGATGAGGTGGAATCCGCTAGAAGGCTCACGACGGGACGCCTCACGTCTTCTTCACGCCTTCTTCCTTTTCACCCGGCCGCCAAGGCTAGAACCTCGGGTTTTAGGGCCATTGATTGGAAGGTTAATCAGGATTTAAGGATTTGGAGGTTGGAAAATTTTGGAGAGAGTATTTGAAGATTTTAGAATGAACGGGAGTCGACTCTGCCCTAGATAAATCGACCTGGGACCACTTCGAGTCGGCTCCCGCAAAGTGTGGGGTCGACTCCGGAGTCACAGAAACCATCCCGAAGTGGAGTCGACTCGCAGAGAGGGGTCGACTCCAGAGTTTCAGCAGAAACTGGAGTCGACTCCGATACTCCGAGTCGGCTCCGAGACCATTTCAGAGCAAAAACAAAATTTCAGAAATTGTGTCCGGAATTGATCATAAAAATTGATAAATAATCATTGGATTTTAATAGATCAATTAGATATGAATTCTAGATAAGATTTCCTTAAAGATCAAGGATTTGAAAGAATTTAGATAATTTTTCCTTAGGGGTTTCAAATTCATTCTAATGGATCACAAATCCCTAACTCTCCTCTAAGATAACAGAATCTTTCTTCACTTAAGGGTTTTGTAAATATCAGCTAATTGTTCTTCAGTGTTAACATAATCAAGACAAATTTCATCATTAGCTACATGTTCTCTTATAAAATGATATCTAATTTCTATGTGTTTTGTTCTTGAATGTTGAATTGGATTTTTTGTTAGATTGATTGCACTAGTGTTATCACATTTTATGGTGTTTTATCAAGTGTGATACCATAGTCTTCAAGTTGTCGCTTAATCCATAGGATTTGAGCACAGCAACTTCCAGCTGCTACATATTCAGCTTCAGTAGTTGATAATGCAACTGAATTTTGCTTTTTGCTAAACCATGAGATTAAGTTACTTCCTAAGAATTGGCATGCACCACTTGTGCTTTTTCTATCTAACTTACATCCAGCATAATCAGAATCAGAATATGCAATTAGTTTAATGTTGAGTCTCTAGAATACCATAAACCTACATTTTTGTTCCACTTAATATCTTAGTATTCTTTTAACAGCAATTAAATGTGATTCTTTAGGTTCAGATTGAAATCTAGCACATAAACAAACAGAAACATTATATCTGGTCTACTTGCAGTTAAATAAAGTAGGGATCCGATTATACCTCGATAATACTTTTGATCAACCTTCTTACCTTCTTCATCTTTGTCCAGCTTGCATGAAGGACTCATTGGTGTTCCGAGGGGTTTCATTGATTCCATACCAAACTTTTTGAGTAGTTCTCTTGTGTACTTTGTTTGGTTGATAAAGATTCCCTCTTTGCTTGTTTGATTTGGAGTCCAAGGAAGAAGTTGAGTTCTCCCATCATGCTCATTTCAAATTCTCCCTGCATCAACTTTGCAAATTCTTGACATAGAGATTGTTAGTAGCACCAAAAATAATATCATCAACATATATTTGAACTACTAATAAATCTTTACTTTTTCTTTTCAAAAACAAGTTTTATCAACATTTCCTCTTATAAAATCATTTTCAATTAAGAATTTACTTAATCTATCATACCAAGCTCTAGGTGCTTGTTTCAAACCATATAAAGCTTTGTGCAATTTAAAAACGTGATTTGAAAATTCGTGATCTTCAAAACCTGGTGGTTGTTCTACATAACTTCTTCATTTATAAATCCATTTAAAAATGCACTTTTTACATCCATTGAAATAAGTTAAAATTCATATGACATGCAAATGCAAGTAATAGTCTAATGGCTTCTAATCTAGCTACTGGTGCAAAGGTTTCATCAAAATCAATACCTTCTTCTTGATTATATCCTTTTGCAACTAATCTAGCTTTGTTTCTAATTACTATGCCATTTTCATCTAGTTTATTTCTAAATATCCATTTTGATCCTATAACAGAATGATTTTTAGGTCTTTCAACTAAGTCCATACATTATTTCTAGTAAATTGATTTAATTCTTCTTGCATTGCTAACATCCAATTATTATCTTTTTCAGCTTCTTCAATAGTTTTAGGTTCAATTTGTGATACAAATGCAAGATGATTACTAATATTTCTCATAGATGATCTAGTTCTTATTCCTTGAGATGGATCACCTATAATCAATTCCTTAGGGTGACTATAAGCATATCTCCAATCTCTAGGAAGATCTACATCATTATGATTAGTGTTAGTATCATCATCCTTAGGTGAATCATTATCTTTAGCTTCTTGCTCATGATCAGAAGATACATCAATATTAATTTTTCAAGATCTTTTTCAATTATGTTTGTATCTTCCTCATCATCAATCTTTTCAGAACGAGTTGCTAAAGATTCATCAAAAACTACATGAATGGATTCTTCAACAACTAAGTTTTCTTGTTAAATACTCTATATGCTTTACTAGTTGTTGAATATCCTAAGAATATTCCTTCATCAGATTTAGCATCAAATTTTCCTAAATTGTTTTTACCATTATTATGAATGAAACATTTACATCCAAATGCATGAAAGTATTTTATATTGGTTTTCTTTCATTCCATAATTCATAAGGTGTTTTCTTTAATATTGGTCTTATTAAAGCTCTATTTAAGATGTAACATGCTGTGTTAATAGCTTCCGCCCAAAAGTACTTTGGTAGTTGCTTTCACATAGCATGGTACGGGCCATGTCTTCTAGAGTCCTATTTTTCTTTCAACTACACCATTTTGTTGTGGGGTCCTAGGTGCTGAAAAATTATGATTAATTCCATTTTCAGCAAAAAATTTTCAAATAAGTGATTTTCAAATTCAGTTCCATGATCACTTCTTAGAGACACTATGGTAGTGTTTTTCTCATTTGTGACTTTCTTGAAGAATTTCAGGAATATCGAGAAAGTCTCATCTTTGTGAGCTAAAAACATTACCCAAGTATATCTAGAGTAATCATCTACAATCACAAGACCATATTTCTTTCCTCCTAGACTTGTGGTTCTAGTTGGTCCAAAAAGGTCCATGTGAAGTAGCTCTAATGGCCTAGAAGTTGAAACAATATTTTTAGATTTAAAGAACTTCTAGTTTGTTTTCCAAATTGACATGCATCACATATTTTGTTTTTCAAAATCTAATTTAGGTAAACCTTTACTAAATCCATTTTAATTAGTTTTGAAATAGGTGTGTGCTTGCATGACCTAATCTACGATGCCACAACCAACCAATCTCATTCATATTAGCATTATCAGCAATTAAGCAATGATCACTCTAGACAATTTGTCTAATCAACCAAGTATACATTGCCATTCTATAACCAGTAAAAACAATGCTATTATCAATGGAAGCTACAGTGCATAAGAAGATTAAATGAAACTTTAAAATTTTATCACATAATTGACTTATACTAATTAAGTTATGCTTCAAACCATCAACATAAAGTACATTATCAATAAATGGATGGAGTTATGCGAACTTTACCAAGGCCCAAGATTTGACCTTTACCATTATCGCCAAATGTAACAACTCCTCCTTTCTTTTCTTCAAGGGTGATGAATTCTTCTTTGTCACCCGTCATATGTCTTGAGCAGCCACTATCAAGATACCACTTTCTCTTTGATCTCTTGGCCACAAGACATTCCTGCAATGAAATCAAACTTTATGTTTAGGTACCCAAGCTTTCTTGGGTCCTTCATGGTTAGTAGCAACAAAATTGTTCCTTTCGGAACCCATATTTTCTTCCTTTAACATTTAATTTTATTTGGTTTTTTAAATTTTACATTCAAAGATTTATGACCTTTTTCATTACATTTAAAACAAGTATATTACTTTGGTTGCTTACAAAAATATTTTTAATGATTTTTGTTTTCTTAATGTGTTATATCCTA